>ML821108.1:36752-62774 GCA_009831015.1 Picea engelmannii | reverse complement strand
CCCTTTTGCTTGAGATTTATCAATTGGCTAAAGAAGGTATTGCTCCTTGTATCCTCATAGTGTGCTATCATTTCTTCCATGAAAATTGTCCAAGTGACGAGTGATTTGCGAGAACAAATCCATAGATACCATACAAATTGATTGGGTTCTAAATATAAAGAAGCAATTTGTACCTTTTGTGTATGTGGCACATTATGTAGATCAAAGAATCGATCTATCTTAAGTATCCACGTGATTGGGTCCTTGCCATCAAACTTCCTCATATCGATCTCAGGAACGTGGTTTGTCTTCAACCCAAAGTTGGAGTTTCTCCATTCTTGATTCATCTTCCTTGTGTCCTCATCATGAATTTCATGGGACACATTTTCACTTTCAGGTGTCCTCTCTATTAGGAAATGTTTCATTCCTTCCATGATCTCCCTTTTTAAACCATCCATCTTAGCATCCATTATTGCCTCCAATTTAGCTTCAGTTGAATCCATCATCCCTTGTAGTTCATGTTTTGTCACCGTCTTCTTTTGTAATTCATTTATGTTCCTACGCATTTCTTCACCTTCATCAAGAGTCCAAGTAGGAATTTCTGGAGGCTTATTTGGTGTAGAAGTTCCCTTTTTGGGTGGCATGTTGACCAAGTATCATTTTTGAACCTTGATTTTGAGGTGGTTCTGCTAGACAATATTTCTTCTGTTGTATCTCCAAAGTTTCAGCCCTTATGGGTATGAAACTTTATTTTTTGTAGTTCTCTGATATTTCTTCTCTGCAATGCTACAGGTCTGATCAAAATTGGATGTTCCAAGTGGAATTTATGGTAATTTCCCCACAACTTGCTGATTTTTGGCCTTTCCAGGAGATCTCACTTGTATAGCGTTCCCCACACAAAATAATTGATATAAAATTATGAAACTCGTACCATAAATACTCCAGACTGTCCACTATCCAATCGAACTAGTCTCACTCAATTTGGATACTCTAGGAAGAAGTTATGATTGTTTTACCTGGAACACCTTCTTGAGACTAGTCCATAGGACTAGTCAGATACCCTATATTCCACAGAGTGTATATACAAATGTAAGATGACCCAGAATCTGAAATTTGTACCACATATACCTTACTAATTTATGTGAATATCCTCCAGATTTTAGTGTCTGAAACGTTACAGAAATTTTTTTATAGAAAAAATTTCATAATGACTTAGTTCAGGATGATTCCAGAACCCTATATTGCACAGGTTGTATCTCCAAAAGTATAAGGCGTAAGAAAATGAAATTTTAACCCAACATACCTTGATATGTCTACTAAATATCCTCCAAGTTGTTCCTTCTGAGACGTTGTATAAAAAAAAATTATATCAAAAATTCCAAGGTGTCTCAGATGTAGCAGCGAAACCCCAAGACCTTGAGCTCTGATACCATATGTTAAGAACCAAATATCAATATAGCATAGAAAAACCTTAGAATAAGTACTGAATGCCTTGAAAAAGAGAGAAATTTAGATAATAAGCCTCTTCAAGGGGGAAACCTCCTTATGCCCACATAAATGTACAATTACAAGATTATTCCAAATAAAAATGTCTCCTTGGTACATATAGGAGACTAAGAGGTATAATTACAACTAATGGACTAAATCCGACATAAATAAAATAACATTATTAATGTAATATGACCCAATTAAGGGGTAATGAGCCATTATTTAGGGCTTAACACCAAAAAAATAAATGACACTGAAATCGAATGACCGAAGCTCCCAGAAATGGCCGGCAAAGGTGCTCTCCTCAACAGCTTCCCTGCATAAAAATAGATTTGGATTGGAAAATATTCAACATAACTATGTTATGAACCTTCTTCTTTGGCTTCAAGAACCTCTAATTTTTATAGGCCTGAAGTTGGTAACCATCTCCCAGCTTCTCCCCAATATCTGGCCTCAAAAAGGGCCCAATATCTCCCAATATTAGCCAAAATCTCACAAATCTGCTGATAATATCAATTAAAAACCATATAATGAAGTTAAAACCCACTAATAGGAAAAATTCAGGGTGAAACCCCTTTTCCTCGTGCTTCTGGTCACATGGGTGCCTCCATGTGGCCCTGTGCTAAAGCTGGGCACACTGCCCCCCCTGGATTTCTGCTCCTGGTCGCATGCATAAGCCATGTGTCTAGGCCCCAAGATCCACACACAAATACATTGGATAGTCCCCCGATAGTTAAGCCCATGGTTAAGCCTTGGGTCGACGGGCTAGCCTGACCAACCGAGGCTTAACCCTACCTCCGTGCTAGCAACCAATATAGAGTCATGGGTCATATGGTGTCGAGTGCTGGAATCATGGGTTGTAGCATATATATGACAATCGCGTGCCAAAACTTTAGGAAGGTACAGGTCATATGGTAATGCCTGTGACTGGAGGCTAGACCCATAACAATATTCCCATGCACGTTGAAGTGTAAGGAAGGTGGTCCTGTGCTAAAGGTTGTATGGACATGCACACGACCGCGACAGGGGCTGGGGCCTAGCCCCAACCCTATCCTCCGCCGAATAGCCCTCCATTAAAAATAAAATAAGTATTTGTACCATACTTTTTAAGTGACACCTGTAGGTGGGTTGGTATCCTAGCCTACGCAAAGATTTGGCGCCCATGAGTTCCACAGTTCGAACCCTAAAAACTCCAACGTTATGCCAAAATATACAACCAATACATGGGTGCCATGTGTTAGCCCACGAATGGGCCACGTGGCACCATACCATATGCCAGCTAATTTCCACGTGTCAGCACACTATTTGACCATCTGCCAACCACGTGTCTGTCACGTCACATGCCACTGTGCCTTCCATGTAAGCACTGTATGAACGTGCCACGTGTGGCCCTTGCAGTGGTGACACGTGTCACTCCCTGATTGGTCCACTTATCTGACACATCAGAATTCTATATGCCTAGTTACCCTACCACGTGTCATTCCATGCGCCCAGTCAATACATTGAACCCTGCCAAATGTACCTTGCCACGTCCCCTGTACGGACTGTACGGTCATCAAATTTTTGCTTGTTTGGAAAAATGAATAAATCTTGATATCTGGAGCATATGATGTCTGTTTGAGCCCTTTCAAGTTGTTTTGGGTTTGTAATGTCGAGGCCTACGCACACATCCATTTTGAAGAGATTTCGAGCACTTTGATTTTTAGGCCTTTCTGAGCCCCATCTTGGCTCTGGATCCGATTTTGGATCATCCCCACCTATTAATTATTATTTATTATCATTTATCATTATTTAATAATTTTTTCCTACTTAATTAAAATCATTTAGTCTTCTAACTAAAAGGTAGTTAAACTACTTGAACTGCCTCATTGTATAATAAAAGGACAAGAAGAGGAAGGACAAGGCATGCGAGAATGGAGAGGCAATTATGATAAAGGTTTTCTCTTGTTCTATAGTGAGATTTCATTCATCTTTCATTCATTTATGAATTGCATAGCACTAAATCCCCTTGTTGATAGAATGATTATATTGAAGGTGGAAGGAAAAAGGACTAATAATCATAGATATTTGACATGCTTCAAAAGATCATTCATTTGTCTTGATAGTCCATTAATTTTAATTTAATTTCTGAATGTGTTTTCAATGCTAATTATCATTTTTGCAAAGTCAAGACAATGATGCATTTGCGGCTTGGTTGATCCAACATTTTTTCTAGTCTTGTTCTTTTTTTTGAAGACATCAATTGTCTTTGTGTGATTTAAAATTCCACCATAGACTTCTAATTCTAACTTTGGTCCTTACCCTCGCAAAGGTTTGTAAAGAGAGATTATGTTGTAATTTGGAATTGAAATCAATACAATCATCTTGTATAATGATAATTTAGATTTTCTTTCTTTAAATTGTCTATTTTAAATTTGTTTATAATCATATTCAAATACTTTTTCTATTTTATTTTATTGAAGCATATAACTATAAAATATAATCAGGCCCAAGTACCTTTTTTTTTAAGCTAGAAATGGTGTTACCTTCTATTAACTGAAAAAAACAAGTACATAGTATTTGTCATAATGCTAGAGTTGCCAACAGAGGAAACTATCTCTGACATATGAGTTTGATTTGTAGAAATATTGCCTTGTTTATCAAAATTGAAAATGTATCTTACTAAATATTTCCTATAAACTTAAGAAAACTAAAACAAAATAAATTGGATTCTAATATAAAGAGAAGATTCATAAAACATAGTCGAGATATTCTCATCCTCCAAGTGTATCGTCTATGCCATAGTTTGGAGGTGGAGCTGGCCAAACCAGAACAATGACATTTTTTTGTGGGCCTAAGAGATGGTCATAAAGTTCTCCAATTCGAGCCTCCATTTGTTCTTGGCGGAATCTCATCTCTGCCATATCTCGAAGGATTTTGAAGAGGAGTTCCATATGGTTTTCATAGAAGTGAGTGGGATTATATTCCATGCGTTACATAGGATGTGTCTCCTCTCACCGAGTCTCTATTCCCCATTTCCTTTTCCATGTCTCCTCAACATTGGGACCCCTTTGCTCACCACCTTCCTCTCTAGGTTCGTCATGTGCATCTTCATGGAGTGGGGGAATATCTTCTTCAATTATGGCATGGATCCAATCTTCCTCAACATTGGCTTGGATCAATTATTCCTCATCCTGATATGAAACAAAGGAATTGTTTTCTTCTTCATGAATTTCCACTGAGTGTTTCCTTGATTCCATGCTACTTGAGGAGGAGGGCGAGTTATGATGCCTAGAATAGACCCCATGCGTGGATTTTTTTCCTCACTTTGATCTAGATCACTCTCGAGGCATGGTGATAATAGAGGAGAGGCCCATAATAGGGAAACATTGAATCCTTGAACCACAATGGTTCCATAACCCTTCGAGAAAGACAAAATAAAGCTTCCCTCTAATCACTGACGGGACAATGAAAGGAAAAGTCTTGTAACGACCTTTATTTTGAGAGATGAGATCATTTCCCAGTGGATTTGATTCACCCATAACTCCAATAATGAAATCTTCCATAACCACAACATTATCCTTCTGCAAGCCAGTGGTACGAGTGAAATCATTTTGGATAATCATTGTACCTACTAGATTGAATGTTCATGAAGTCTGAATTGTCAGGGGAGTTGGGGAAATAAAAGCCATCGAGAATAGTAATTGCAGAAAGTGTTAGGAGGAACCCCAAGAATTACGTTGATGTGTGCTCATGCATGCGAGTGTGACACCCCATCCCAGGGAAAACCCAAGTACTTATTTCTTAAGGATTGATTGACATTTTTGAGATGGATATAAACACATTGTGATAATCCCTCCTATCTCACCTTAGCCTAGTGATATTAAAAAATGTCTGTATAAGGACTTCCATTCCTTTTCATGAACATGGTCTTCTAAATATTTATCATGGGTTGATATCTCTTTAATCTATCCAATCTTGTAGTTTTATTTCACATTATAGGTATGAAAAAATCAAGTTGATATGGGCCACTTGAAATAACTACTTAATTTATAGGGTGGGGCTCCATTGACATGAGCATGGAACCACTTAGTACATCCCTAATTATCCATCCTAATCTAGGGAATAGGATAGTTAATGCCACAAGGTTGGTCATGACGATAGAGAGAGACATGAAAATCTCCTCCCCACTAATGTGGTATAATGCGAAACTCTCAACTCTATCTCTTGTTATTTTGGAGACAACAAAGCCACCTGATTTGGACAATAATGATTGGGGTTTTATCATCATTGATATTGATCTTACCACGATCTTACTAGTACTAGTTGGGAGCTAACCCCTTGTTGGTTATCGTTGTTCCTTTATATTGTCTAATTTTGTATTGACCCAGGGTTCACATCTTTAGGGTTTCCAACAAAGCCTCTAAAACTATTGGCCCTCTTGGTGAAACAGAAGGCAACGAAACACACAGAATGCGCTGCGCAGTCTCACCTGAGATAGCTTTAATGGGTGGCTGCAAGACTAATGTGTTTACAGCCTAGGCTTGAGTGCAAGATATGGGGTCTGTATTCTAAACAATTTATTCTAACTTGTGATTGTAACCTACTGTTATCCACGACTATGCAGTAAATCTCATAGCTTATTCCCTTGACATCGCAACAACATTTAAACAAGAAATATAATAACTCATTCATTCAACATAATAATAATTGCTGAAGACGGGAAAGATAGACATTCGATCATCACATAACACAGATATTACCGTGGTTCACCCCTTCCTGGGCTACGTCCACAAATATTTGGATCTTGGCTCTTTATTATGATGGTACTTGTGTCTGTGCCTGGGAAATATTCTCCTTGATTGTGTCCACTACCTCGACTGCAACTTCGTCACTGATCAATCCTGCAAATTCTGCATGGGTCTATGCTATCTGTGTCTTAGATTCCTCTTCTTGTGCCAAAACGTCTGCTACCCACTTCTACAGTGATTCCATTTGAGCATGACACTGTTATTTTTGGTTTTGTGCAGTGATTAGCTCTGCCTACAATCTCTTCATGTCCTGCATTCCTTTGACGTGTTCTGTGATTGTTATTGTCTTCCTTTTTCTGTATCTTTACTAGTAGTGTCGAACATTCTTTTGTGTCATGATCTGATGCACGAAAATACATACAAGTCGTTGGTGGAAGAAGACATTCCCTTGCATACTGTACCAGTTGTTGAAAATTGTGACATACTACTGGTCCTCTACCCCGTCTGAAACCTCCTCTGGCTCGTCCTCCTCCTCTATAACCTACTTGATCTCCTCATAGTATGTTATACTGAGGTGCTTGATTATATTGCGTGGTATTGTACTGGGGCTGTGTCGTATTGTACTACGGCTATGCGTTATTGTACAGTGGTTGCACAGTATTATACTGTTGTTACACAGTGTTGTATGGAGCTGGAAATTGATTAAATTGTGGTGTTGCTTGCCCATTCATCATTTCTGCATGTACTCTATATGTGTCTGATGTACTTTCTCACATCGACTCCATAGTTCTACAATATTTTTCGTCGTGTCCCACTCACTTGAAAAAGGTGCAATATGAGCTCTTTGGGACTGTCTGGTATTTTTGCATCATCATGTAGTGATAACGGTCATGACCTAATTTCTTGTAGATTTTATACCATAGTCATCCTGGTGGTAACATATTTGGCATTCTTGTTTCCATATACTGTGCGAATGTTGGACATTCGTTCTTGTGGTGTCCTTCCATCATGCATGTGGTACACAAAATGCCTTCTCGTTTGTCCTTGTTCTTATTCTGGTTCAGCTGAAATGTTAGATTCTTCAAATCCTCTTTCAGTTCTTCAATAGTTGGGTCTATTTGTTGGTACTGGTTTTCTTCCAGTTGCAGGGATGCCTGCAGAGACTCTGCCTGCATCTGGAACTTTTGTTATCGCAACGTGTATTTTAAATGTGGGAGTAGTGAGTTGACAAACAGGTGTCGATGTTGCATCTCGGTCATGATATCTTTTAACTTTCCCTTCAGTCGCTTGAATCTCTGATCAATCACCCATATTGTCTCTCATGGTTTCTGTCTTATTTCAATCATCTCGTTCATGTACTGATCCTTTGAGATTGACTTCTCGAATTCATTGATCAGTAACTTCTTAATGTATGCTAGTGTCCTTGTCGTCCCAGAGGCACTGTTTGTGTCTAGACTCATGTACCAGTCTAGTGTGTAGTCTCTTAGCGTAATTGCTAGCTGCATGAGTTTGGTATATTCATCAATGATATTTTTTTCTTCCCATATCTTTTCACAAATGAAGAAATTCTTCTTGGGGTCTTCTTCTGCTTCTCCTCAAAATTATGGTAATCTAATGGTGGGATCGTGTCCTGCCATCCTGAATGTTGAACTACTACCTCCACACAATGTAGATACCTAACTAGTGTTATCTGAACTGGCTCCTCCATTTTTTGTTTCTTTTGTAGATGTACTTCCTTCTATCTGACTGCTTCTGAATTTTAGTTGTCTAAACAGTGGTGTTCTCTTTGGTGTATTAGTCGCACATGGGTTTATGGGTTCCACATTGACATTGATATGGATAGGATGGATACCTTATATTCCCATTCTTGGACCTCTCATCTTCCTCTCATATGTTGCGCACAGGATTTCCTCAATCTGTTCCATAGCCCAGAGATCCTCTACCTCTTCCTCATCACTCTCCAAGCCTTCCCTCACGGCTATGGCTCTCTTCTTAGTATTCACCTTGTATTGGTAGGGTACTCTGCTAGATGTATTTGCAACTGTCACCATGATATGCTTGATCTGGTCGTCCTCCATCATGATTGGGTCCAAGGGTTCCTCCTTCTTTCCCTTATCCTTTCTTCCTTCCATTTCTCCTCTTTCTGTTATTGCTTTCCCCCTTCCCCCATTCATGCAGGGAAGTTTAGTTGTCTGACTCCATTGTCATTACACCTTTGTTATATATAAGTATCTTAATAAAAGTATACAGGGATCGAATGTACCTTCCTCGAGGTCCATGTAAAAACTCTTTCTCCGCTATGCTACATGACTTCGTTGTGTCGACTGAAACTCTGTTATAAACCCTGCCACAATATTGTCAAGCCAAAAGTCTAGTGTGTGGGTGAACTTGTTGTTCACCTGTTGTAACTGCTCAATCTGTATCGGATTCCACTCTAACTGTCAGATCCGGTTCATTGCATGGTTATCCTTCGGCCTTAGTATCCACTACTGCAATAAGTGTGGAAAATAGAAGAAAAATACTTCGTGCAAATTAGTAAACATGTATTTGTCCAGATATTTGCGGGGTGTTATTCTAGGGTTTTTATTGTATTTCTATGCAAACTCTATCTCTTTTGTTCTCAACCAGCTTTCGATCTCTGCTTTTGTGGGATTCCACGGTCTCAACATTCCCTTCTAATGGATCATTGGTCTCTTCCCTAACCCTTTCTTAATCTGCCTCTGACAGATTATCGACTTATCTCCTCTACTTAATCCTCTCTTGCTCCTACCTACGACAACATAACCATTTTTTGGTTATCTCTATTCCGTTATACTAATTGAGTTTGTATTGACCCAGGGTTCATGTCTTTCGGGTTTCCAACAATGCCTCTAAAACTATCATCCCTCCTGGTGAACCAGAAGGCAACGCAACACAAAGAATGCGTTGCGCAGTCTCACCCAAGATAACTTTAATGGGTGGTTGTAAGACTCATGTGTTTACAACCTAGGATTGAGAGCGAGATATGGGGTCTGTATTGTGAACCATTTATTATAACTTGTGATTGTAACCTATTGTTATCCACAACTGTGCAATAAATGTCATAGCTTATTTGATCAATATCACAATAGCATTTAAACAAGCAATATAATAACTCATTCATTCAACATAATAATAACTGTTGAAGATAGGAAAGATATACATTCATTCATCACACAACACAGATATTACCTTGGTTCACCCCCTCCTGGGCTACATCCACAAAGATTTGGATCTTCTCTCTTTACTATGATGGTTCTGTGTATCCAACATCACATACTTACAACCCTTCTCAGTCGGGTAAGATCTACATGAGGCAAACTAGATCCCACCAGGCTCCACAGCCTGCGATCTAACCCTCAAGATCTACCCTCTTTTTTCTCCTCTATCTCAACAGCTTATACAAAATAGATCATACAATGAAACATTACCTATCGCATCGACTCATGTGTATCACTATATTAGCAACAATACTCTGAGAAATACAAAAAAAACAATATTGGTCATCTACCGATATCAATCCAACTAAACAATGCAAGAACCAACCCCCTATGATACCTAAGTATAGATATTTATACATTTCGAGCTCTTCAACACCATTTGTTGGTTATCACTATTCCTTTACATTGTCTGAGTTTGTATTGACTCAGGGTTCATGTCTTTTGGTTTTCCAAAAAAGCCTCTAAAACTATCGGCCCTCTTGGTGAACCAGAAGGCAACGCAGAACATAGAATGCATTGCGCAGTCTCACCCGAGATAGCTTTAATGGGTGGTTGTAAGACTCATGTGTTTACAGCCTAGGATTGAGTGCGAGATATGGGGTCTGTATTCTGAACCATTTATTCTAACTTGTGATTGTAACCTACTGTTATCCACGATTGTGCAGTAAATCTCATAGCTTATTCCCTCAACATCGCAACGACATTTAAGCAAGAAATATAATAACTCATTCATTCAACATAATAATAACTGCTGAAGACGGGAAAGATATACATTCATTCTTCACACAACATAGATATTACTGTGGTTCACCCCCTCCTGGGCTACGTCCACAAAGATTTGGCTCTTGGATCTTTATTATGATGGTTCTGTGTATCCAGCGACACACGCTTACAACCCTTCTCAGTTGGGTACGATTTATATGAGGCAGACTAGATCGCACCAAGCTCCACAACCTGCGATCTAACCCTCAAGATCTACCCTCCTTTTTCTCCTCTAGATCAACATCTTATACAAAATAGATCATACAACAAAAAATTACCTATTACATCGACTCATGCATATTATTATATTAGAATCAATACTCATCATCTACTGATATTAATCCAACTGAACAATGCAAAAACCAACAATATTGATCATCTACTGATATCAATCCAACTGAACAATGCAAGAACCAACCCCCTATGATACCTAAGTATCGATATTTATACATTTCATGCTCTTCATCCATTACAATGCATTACCAAAACCCTAACCCTAATGTCATTAGGTCTTCCTCCCATGCATGTGTGTTGTTCTTCCTTCCAACTGTTACCTTCCTTGCATGCATGCGTGTTGTGCTTCCTTCCATCTGTCGCTTTCCTTTTGCATGCTTTCTTTCCCAAAATCGTCTTTCTTTTTCACCTCGGCCTACTGCCAATAGCCCCCCAACACTAACATGTGGCTCGTCCCAAGCCACCTAATACTTCTGAGCTTCCTCGATCTCCTTGGTGATCGTCTCAAACTTTTCCTTGAGCTCGGTTGCTTGTGTTTGCGCCTGCTCAGTCTTCTCCTTGATTGTGTCCACTACCTGGACTGCAACTTCGTCGTTGATCAATCCTGCACATTCTCCCTAGGTATGTGCTATCTATGTCTTAGCTTCCTCTGCTTGTTCCAGAACTTCTGCTACCCACTCTTGCAATGGTTCCATTTGAGCCTAACGCTCTTGTTTCTGGGTTTGCACAATGATTAGATCTGCCTACAATCTGTTCATGTCCTGCATCCCTTTGATGCATTTTATGATTGGTATTGTCTTCTACTTCTGCTTGAGTTCTTGGATCGCTGCATTGATCATTTCTTCTTCCTTGTACCACTGTTGGACCCGTTGATCCTCTTCCAAACTAGTCCAGAGTTGCACTGCTTTATCGAACAAGTCAGTTGTTGTGCTGACCTGCTACTCTATCTTCTACGGCTGTGTTGTTGCTTCCTGCTTCCTTTTCTCCTTCACTATTGGTGGAGTATTTGGTGTGAGTTGTTCTCAGAGATTCTTGATATGCTTCTGGTATTGATCAATTGCCTGCACAATCCGATCAATCTTTTATGCTACTGTGATTACCTCACTCTGCACAGTTTGTGGAATCTTCTCATAAGTTCCTACCACTTTTTTCTCCAATCCTTTTATGTGCTCCCTTTCCTCTTGGGTCTCAGATTTATCCTTCTCATATACTATTTCTAGCGTGTCCCGCTTCTTTGTTGCCTGCTTCAATTTGGTTAAGTCTCTGCGTGCGTGAGACTGTACCTCGTAGTTTACGCTCACTTGCAACCTGTGTAGCACCCCTGATGGTATCCTTGTCAACACAAGTTAGATTTGGCTTAATTCCTTCAAGGGTGTCTGCCCCAAAATTTCGTCCATGCATATCATACTAGGGTTGATATGGAATGTTACGTGTGGCTGTAACATCCCCTGGACCGACTCTCATTCTTCTTCTTTCACTCTTCCTTCTATCTGTGGTGCTGATGGTTCAATTCCCCTATTGCTTGTCGTCGACCCTTCCCCGATCTGCTTGATGAGTTGTTGCATGTCTGCCAACTCCTCTTGGATCTTGTCCCTGTGGCGTGCAGCATGGTCGAGGTCCTCGACTAGACAATATTGGACCATTTGGGCTATCATATTCTCGTCATCATCCGTGATCATATACTTTGGCGGTGGTCGTTGTGCCTATGATTTCTTGCGCGTGCCTCCTGTTTGTGTGCCTGGTCTCTTATTTCCCACTGGTTCCTGGGTGTCAGGATTTGGGGTGGTCTCCTGTGCTCTCTCATCCTGTTTCTGTTGTCCCTTGGTCGGTTGTGTACTCTCCTTCTTCCCCTTCTGGGTCCCTATATTCTTTGGCCCTTCGTCTGTCTATTTTTTCTTGCTTTGGCTCGTTCTTGGTCTCTTGGGCACTTGGATTTCTAGAGGCTACGTTTCTCCTTGCTCTGCCTCTTGTTATGTTGTTCTTTCTGGCACTTCCTGGGTAATGGTTGGGATCCTCCATTCATCAGCCCATTCTCTAATGACCATGTCAATATCACCCTCAGTGATGCAGTAACGCATTTGTAGCCACTATTTATCCAGATCCTTCCTTGCCTCTATCCACATTGTGTGTCATATGGCCTAGAAATTGGCGATGTTCGCATATCGCACGACAGCTTCTGGTGTGATTCTCCCGATATTGGAGATGGCTTATTGTAGGTCTCATAGGTACCCCTAAAAAATGGACCTGTTCACCTTCTTTCTCCTTGAGTCCATCCTTGCTCTGAGCAACAAATACCTTGCTCCCTGATTCGACTTTGGTCTGGTACGAAAAACTGCATATCGTGTCTCTTGCCATCTGATGAAGGCTATTAATGTGATCAACCATGAGTAGTGGAACTATGTGCCTCGATCCTGCACATCCTTGTAGTCATACAGGAACAAGTTCAATAGGTACGACGCCCAACTCATTGAGGTGCCTTCTGCGCAGTGGGATACAACTGCAACAACTCCAGCTGGGACTTCCTCCTTGCGGGATTTCCTTAGCATCTTGTAGGCTAGTAGTTTCATGCCCAATTGTGTGGCTGCATCGTTTATCCTCTTGATAGTTATCCCTCTTTTCCCCCTGTCGGTGCCATACTTCTTCTTCATCTCTTCTTTTATCTCTTTCTCCTTGGTTTTGTCATCCAGAAATAGCACGGGATCCATACCCTGAATTGGTAACCCTGTTATTTTCATAATAAGCTCAACGGTTATGGGGACCGAGCTTTTCGATTCATATGTCCCCTCCATGTGTGACTGCTAGCAGTTGTTTGACGCCCATTGTTGCGCACTGGCCTCTACCGAAATGTGGTATGTCCAACAGGCCTAAAATTCTCGTTTTCTTCATCCCAGTTGCCCACTGGTATGTTTAGTTGATTGGTTCTCCAACTCAATTTGTGCCTGTAGTTTGTATAAAAACCCTCTTCACAAGTTCCGAGAACTTTTCTTCATCTTCTACATCATGTTCTGAGTATTTGAGCTTCCCGATATGACCCAATAGCTCTAGTCCTACCTGTACCCTAGCTGGTATGCATGGTAGAAAAATTTCTATTGTCAGTTTCTTGCGAGGTGACCTTGGTATATGTATCTTGTCTTTCTTCTGTTGTGGTGGCTAGCCCGAAGTTCCAATGGCTTCTGGTTTCTCCTCCATATACCATTCCGACCAATCTGAGACATCTTCAACCATCTCCCCTGCTGGGTGGTCTGAGATGGTCGTTTGAGACTCATCTAGCTCCACTACTGTTATCGGATTCGACACTATGCCATTAAATTTCAGAGTTGCCTCTGTATGCTTTGGTTGCATCTCCATCGGGGTTTCTGTTCCCTGGTTTTGTGGCTCTTATACTTCCGCTGGTATCTCCTGACTCGTTCCCTTGGTGCTGGTTGTTGGATTTCTTCCAGGATAGGTGTAATTTTTACCGGTGTTGTGTCTGGAGATGGGATTTTGTCGACATTGACGATCTCGAGCGACTAATGTTCACCTTCTTCCGCCTACCCTCGTGACCTAGTCTAAACTTTGGTTTTCCTGGAAGTCTGGCTCACTTCTGATTGCTTAGGCAGTGCCATGGCGGTGAATGTCAAGTGTCTGCTGGATTCGAACAGTCTCTCTAATATCTATGAACTCACATTGTTCTCTTTAGCCTCTGTTGCTATGCATCTGTTTTCTTTTCATGAATAGACTATTGGCTCCCGCGTCTGTGTGTTGTATGGATTTCCCATGAAGCTTTTCGAGGACGCTTCCTTGATTATGGGTTTAATGCACCTTGAATACCAATTAAATGCATCTCCGACAGTTTCGTACTTTCCATTACTCCTACTTTTCCATCTCCAGTTGGCACGATTAATGTGATGTCCCATCAATCCTTGTCATCTTTTAATTCTGCCTAATGTTGTCTTATCGTACTGCTTTTGCCAAATTTCCTTTTCTCGCGTGTTTCCCTTTCGTGTGACTGTTTTCCTTCTCCTCGCTGATTTTGTGTTTCTTAGTTCATGTAGCCTTTCTACTTCCAACACACTGCACCCTATTTGGTTCCTTTTCTATATATTGTTTTTTTTTTTTTTGTTTACTGTGCGGTAGATGGTTGACTATCCTTGTACATCTTCAATCGGCTCCCATTGATCATCCCTATGAGTTCTGCACCTGATAAATCTTGTAGCTTTAGAGCTCCTCCATATGTGATAGATTTTACTTCGTATGGTCCTAACCAATGCATTATGAAATTTCCTGGGTGCTGTAACGATTTTTTGTCATACATCAGTACTAGATCTCCGTCCTTGAACACTTTCTTCTTGATGTGTCTATCGTGTCAAGATTTATCTCGTGCTTTCTAAACTTGTTGGTTGAATCCTGCCAAGATTTGGTCTTCCTCCATGGTTAGTAACCGATTCAGTCTCTCCTGTATTGTGCCTCGTTCTGTCATTTGTGTGATTGCTTCTACACGCAAGCTTGGTACTAAAAATTCTAATGGCACCACTGCTTCTTGGCCATAAACCAATTTAAATGGTGTGTGCCCCGTCAAATTTTTTCACGTAGTACTGTATGCCCATAATACTACTGGTACTTTGAGGTCCCAGTCATCCTTATTGACATTGCAAATCTTTATCAGTGTGTTCTCCAAAATTTTGTTGAATGCTTCTATTGTGCCATTTGCCTATGGCTGATATGGTGTGCTCTTCTGATGATGGAATTCGAACTCTTCAATCATGTCATTGATGGTGTTGTTTATGAAGTGCGTGCCTTGGTCTCTCATCAAAACTCCTGGGAACCCAAATCTAGTGATTACTTGTTCAAATAGAAAATGTGTTGTTGTTTCTACACTGCAATCCTTCACTAATGCGGCTTCCTCCCATCTTGTTAAGTATTTCGTCGTGGTGATAATTTACCTTGCTCCTGTTCTTTTTGTTGGTGGGTTGATTGGTCCCACAAATTCTATTGCCCACTTGTCAAATGCTTGTAGTGTTACTTGTGGTCATAATGGCATCTCGTCCCTTTTGTTGGGTTTGCCTACCCTTTGACAAACATCGCAGGTTTGACAGTATTCCTTTGAATCTCTATGAATCGTTGTCCACCAAAGTCCTGTGCGCAATACCTTTTGTGCAGTGGCTTTACCTGCATAATTCCCTCCTACTATTCCCTCATGGGCTTCTACTAAAACTCTTAGTCTTTCATTCTCTAACACATATCTTCTCAAGATGCTATATGTGCTCATTTTATATAAATTTCTTGCAATCAGTTGATAGTCGACAACGCAGACTACCAAGTTTTTCTTTTGTGCGGTGCTATATTCTTGCAGCGTAGTACCTGTAATCAAGTATTGAATGATATCTGTGAAGTATTCATCAGCAATCTGTACTAAGAATAACTGTGCATACAGAAATTTGTCTTCTAAATTCATAGGTTCTTCTCCATTTTTTACCCTTGATAGGTCATCAGATCCTTTGTTTAATTTTCCTAGCTTGACTATTACTTCAAAGTCAAATTCTTGGAATAGTAGTAACCATCGACAAATTCTCCCCCCCAACACTGGTTTTTTGACTAGGTATTTCAGGGCTGAGTGATCTATGAACATCTTAAAGTGTTTTCCCAATAATTAATGTCTTCTACATGCACATGTAATGTCTTCTCCTAGACCATGTTTTCTTTCAGGGTATCTAGACCGTGTTGACACTCATCGTTCCACTGAAACTTTGTATTATTTCTTATCATCTTTTCCATCGGTGCAGTGATTTGCGCATATCCTTTGATAAATTTCCTGTAATAACCTATGTGTCCCAACATCGCTCTTAGCTGACAGACTATTTTTGGTGGTGGTAAGTTAACAATGATTGTGATATTTGCAGGATCTACTAGTAAACCTTGTTTTCATACTATATCGCCTAATAGTATCCCAAACAGTGTTCCAAATATAAATTCCTTTATGTTTAGTGGTATATGACACCGTCTTCATATTTCTAGCATTAGGCGTAAGAATTCTACATGAATTTTCAATAAACTATAGACTATCCAATCATCCAGGTATACTTCAAGAAACTGGTGGATGAATTCCTTAAACACAACAATGACTACTCTGGAAAATATTGTTGGTGCATTCTTCATTCCAAATGACATGATTGTGTATTGGTAAGATCCCCATTCTATCGTGAACGTGGTCTTGTATCTGTCCTCCTTTTCTATCTTGATCTAATGGTAGCCTAAGAATCCATCAGTGAATGAGTAAGCTTCAAGTCCTCCCACATTTTCTAACACCTCATCCGTGAAAGGTGTAGGGAACGAGTCATGTAGACATGCATTGTTCAACTTCCTCAAGTCGATGCATATCTCGATCCCTCCTTGTTTCTTGTCCTGTACTACCATCAGGCTTATCCATTCTGACTCTTCGACCGATTCTATGATGTTGGCTTCGAGCATCCTGTTGATATTATCTTTGACTTTATATTTGTATATGGGGTTCAGTCTATATGGTTTTTGTCCGATCGATCTTTCTTATGGTATGAGTGGTATCTTCATCTCTCCTAATTCTCCTATTATACCCTTCATCTCTGTAAAGGTTGTGGAAAACAAGTCATTGTATTCGCGCAACAACTCGGTGATGCTTTCTACTGTTTTCTCATCCCAGTAGTCTCCAATGCTGGCCATTTTTGGATTCTCGGTTGTCCCAATGTTGACTTTCTTTACTTTGATCAACGTGGAAATGAATTCCAATTATATGGGTGGACCTTCCACATCTCTTTCACCTTCAACCTCTTCATTTTGAATATCGTGTGGATCATTTTCATCCGGTGCTTCCTCTTGCACATGATAGCATGAAAATAGTTCCTTAACTATCTGTTTATTTCGTTGTTTCTCTTATGAGATAAATTCTATATCTGGTTCTTTGATAAATATTACTTCTCTTATCTATTTTAGAGATGCATCTATGTTGGGGTTTTCGTGTTCGAATGAAAATGTGACAGTAAAATTATGTTGCAATTTCGTCCATGTCTAAGTTCCTTTGCGCAACTCCCGGTCTGTATACTAGTTTGATGGTATGCCCTCTCGAGTGTGTATGAAGTGATGGGGCCATTCCTCTGGGGGTGTCATTTTACATAGTGTTCTACATGCCTCCAAGTGTTCCGCTGGTGCCCCGTGTCCATCATACTTCTGTTGTTTGTTTTTTTTATGTTCTGCACCAAAACTTATGCGCAATAGCCTCTTACATTTGTACCAATCTATGATGGTATCCTTGTGCGCAACCCACCCTCTTGCAGGTGTGGCCTTGAGTGCTATATCAAGTGCTAACAGTCTCTGGTTCTCTAACACTGCGTCTTCATACTATGTCAAGAATGTTTCCAAATCCTTTATTCTGTTGAAAAGTCAACAAGAAACATGTGTCTAATTTACTTTTCCCTTAAATAAATTGGACAATAAATATTAATCTATTATCTCATAATTACTTGAAATAATTAACTGAAATGGAAAATTAGTTAACTATGGGAAATTCGAGTTCAAAGGTTGGTTGGTAAGACATGGAGGTGATTTGGAGTTGTAACAGAATTATAAGTGTAGTTAAGTGAGTTAAGACCAGTTGTACTAGTTGTAACTAAACTTGCACTAGTGAGAGTTCAGTGAATTAATTATTAATTAATTCAAAATCAATGAACTCACATGCAACTGAAGATTCGCCATGGTTAACTACATGCATGTCAGATCCAGTGGAGACCCAGTTGAGATAACAGGTGAAAGGGACAGTTTGGCTATCAATTATGATTTGAGTGAAGTGCACTCATGCAATCACACATGCAGTGGATATGCTCATGAGCATGTGAAAACTAGGTAATCAAATTCATTTTGTGAGAATTCTAATTGCAGGGATTGTGCAGAGGAGGCAGGTTGTCTGGACACAGAAATTGGCACATGTATTTGGTGAGTTTTGTATGATAGTGTGAGATGATTGTATTGTACTAAGAGCTCTTGGATTAGAGTTTTGTATGAGATTGTTTCATGATCCATGATATACATAATATATGATAGTGGGGTTTTTAGCTTTATGCTTTCCCAGAAAAACTTATGTGTTATGTGTTCTTGATATTTCACTTTGTGATCGTGGTTTAATTTTCCACAAGAATATTAGTAGAATCGATTATGTATTTAACAACGACATAAAATTGTTAGATCGGGGTAATCACAGGAAATACTTTAATTGTATTGAAATTTCTACATGGTATCAAAGCCACGGAGCCATGGAAGTGAGGTGCGAAAATAATAGTATTTTCGCAGGTCCCGTCTTTGGTAGGGTGAAAACCTTAGTACTGAAAACTTCACGCAATTCTAAGTGCTGGAATTCTTGCACCCTACTCAAAGGAGAGGTGTGAACTTCATTAATATTCTCACAGGCTTCTCAAAGGAGAGGTGTGAACCTCCCTCACCCCATTGTGCATTACATTGTGAACTTCCTTGTGATTTTCGCAGGTTGTACATTGGTAGGGTTTGAACTTCTCTCAGGCTACTCTTAGGTGGGGTGCGAACCTCCCAGGGTAAGAAGGATTGCAGTAGTTGAGTTTGTGGTTGGATAAAATTCGAATTTGTTGAAGGACTTTCTTAGTGCGACAGTTGATTCAAGATTGAAATGTCTTTCATTGGCTTGAGGTTGGAGTATGCACTCGAGGACATCTCAAACTACATTGCTTGGAAGGACATGATGGAGGCAGTACTCGAAGACAATGGATTGAAGGAATACATTGACAAAGATGTTCCTAAGATGGACACGACAGACACTGCAAATCTTGATGCATGGCAAAAGAAAGTAGCAAAGGTGAGGAGGATTCTGTTGGAGGGAGTACGAGACCACATTGTCTCAAGTCTCCACGGGAAAGCCACACCACATGCAATGTGGAAGGTTTTGACGGATCTGTTCCAAAACAATAGTGACCGTAGGAAATTGGCGCTCAAAGATAAACTTAGGAAGATCAAGATGGAGAAGGGCGACACCATTCCAAAATATCTCACGAAGTTTGTCCAATGTCGGGATGAGCTTGGAAGTGTGGGAATAACGGTCGCTGCTGATGATTTGGTGAGCTTGGCGCTCCTAGGAATTCCCAAGAGTTGGCACAGTTACCAAGAATCTGTCAATGGAAGGGAAAAATTGCCAGATTGGGAACGACTATGGTCGGATCTAGTGCAGGAGGAGTTCAGGCAGAACACCATAGATGGATCTTCATCAAAGCGTGATGATGAAGAGGATTGTGCTTTGACTGTCAAGGAAAGGAAAGGGAAAGGGAAGAAATTCCATTCAAAATATGAGTCTAAATTCAAGAAGCTAGATTTGTCCAAAGTGAAGTGGTTTCACTATCACGAACATGGACATCTCACTACTAACTGTCCGCAGAAGTGGAAGAAAAAGACGGTTGTTGGAGATGCAACTGGTGAGGCCCTTGTCTCGCAATTTGAACTTGACTTCTCTTTGATCACATGCATGGATTCAAGTGCATCGAGATCGGTGTGGTATTTGGATAATGGTGCTTCCTACCACATGATGAGAGATAAAGAGTCTTTCAGTGACTTGGAGGATAAATATCTCCAAATGCATATAGATATGGGCAACGATGGACGATACAGTGCAACTAGTATTGGTACCATTACCTTTCAGAGGGAGCCAGGTAAACCATTTCAATTGAAAAATGTTATGCATCTTCCAGGTCTGAAGAAAAACCTAGTCTTAGTCACAATGTTGGAGGACAGAGTCTATGACATTGTTTTCAGTGATGGAAAAGATTTCCTGTGACATAAAGCAATGGGTCAAGTCAAGAAGGCAGGGATTCGAGTTAAAAATCTCTACATGATGGAGGTAGATGGCTGCAGTGCCATGGTGGGAAAGGCATAAAAAGTGGTGAGCCAGGATGAGGGAGAATTATGGCACAGGCGATTGGGCCATATTCATCATGGAGCCTTGAAGATCATGCAACAAATATCTACTAGAATTCCAATGGGAAAACTTGCTCAGTTAGATCAGTGCAAGGGGTGCACCCTAGGGAAGTATGTAAAGTCCACCTTTCATGAAAAGGAGAATCGTGCTTCGATGATCCTGGAGAGAATTCACACAGACGCGTGTGGACCATTCGTGGTTGCTTCAACAAAAAAACATAGCTATTATGTTATTTTCGTTGATGACTTTTCTCGTAAATGATGGATATTATTCATGCAGAAGAAGGATCAAACATTCTCAAAGTTCTGTGTCCTAGTTGTTGACAATTGTGACATACCACTGGTCCTCTACCTCATCCAAAACCTCCTCTGGCTTGTCCTCCTCCTCTATAGCCTTCTCGATCTCCTCGCAACGAGTTATAATGAGGTGCTTGATTGTACTACGTGGTATTGTACTGGGGATGTACAGTATTGTACTGTGACTGCACATTATTGTACGGTGGTTGCACAATATTATACTGATGTTGCACAATGTAGTATGGAGATGAAAGTTGATTAAATTGTGGCACTTCTTGCCCAGTCATCATTTCTTCCTGTATGTAACACCATGTTTGCCCCAGTTTGTAAAAATAACTAGACTATCCAGAACTGTGGCAAACTCATGAATGTGAATATGTGATGTGAATGGACCTTATGGAAAAGGTCAATGAATGTGAATAACATTATGAATTTATATTGCAGGACTGTTGAGAGGGGATGTGTAGGAAAAGAGACCACGATGGTGGTGGAAGGCACCTGGAAAGGTGGCATTAACTTCCACCGAGAATCAATACCGTATTTGGACTTCACTGGCCCGGAGAACCAAAAGCGGCTCGCTGGCCCTGAATTAAATGTCTCGCAGCCTGGCAAGTAGATGGCTCCTTAAAAATTAATGAGGGGTGGGGAGGTGAACCGCCCATCCGTAGAGCCATCATGACTGACCAATGTGAGGGAAATCACGCCACACACAACCTCGTAAGAGGATAAGGCGTGGGGTAGAAGCGATTAGGGGCAGACGCGAGGGGAGGAGGATAACTCTGGCAATATGCAGAGTGAGTGATAGAAGAGAGGAAGGAGAGTAACCTTAGCTCTTGGTCACTGGTAGACAGGGACACAGCCTCACATCATCATGGTCTCAGCTCGGGGGTGGCTAGTGGTAAATCCGCTGGGAGTCGCTTAGCCTACGGTTGGGTGGAAACGAGCACCCCTCTCAGCAGTTGCACAACCTCTGGTGTTACTTTATGATAAGTGTTTTTCCTTTGGCATCTTGAAATATATGTATTCTGATAATTATGCTCCTAAGCTGTGAAACTGTGAATGATTTCATTATAAGAATGTCTGTATGGTATTTTGATCAGTACTAGTAGTTGTATATTTGTATGGAAAGACTACGTATGGCTTATGTCCTCATGAATCATTATTTATATGCATAGTAATCTAATTCAGACTTCACGTCTGGTTCTCGGGAGGATGATATCCTTATCTGCCTCAGATAATACCCTGGGTGAACCTCCCCATAGAGATACCCTCCTTGAAAAGCCCATCAAGAACTGGGAAAGAGAATGTAAAGGCGTAAGGCCTTAGTAACCCTGCACGAGGAAGAACGATCCTCTTGAAAGTTTGGGACTTTCCATGGTGAAAACCCTGGAATAGATCTGAGTCGTCCGAATGATGGAGGCCACGTGTCATAAGATTACCCATTTCGGGAAATCGGGAATCGCGAAATCGAGAATCCTGATGATGAGAGTTCAGGATTTTCCATGGTGAAAACCCCGGAATAGATCTGAGTTGTCTGAATGACGAAGGCCACGTGTCATAAGATTACCCATTTCAGGAAATTGGGAATCGCAGAATCGGGAATCCTGATGACGAGAGTTCGAGACTTTCCATCGTGAAAACCCTGGAATAGATCTGAGTCGTCCGAATGATGGAGGCCACGTGTTGTAAGATTACCCATTTTGGGAAATTAGGAATCGCAGAATCGAGAGTCCTGGTGATGAGAGTTCGGGATTTTCCATGGTGAAAACCTCGGGATAGATCTAAACCGTCCGAATGACGGAGGCCAGGTGTCATAATATTACCCATTTCGGGAAATCGAGAATCGTGGAATCAGGAGTCCTGATGGCGAGAGATCGGGACTTTCCATGGTGGAAATCCCGGGACATATCTGGACCGACCAATTTACGGAGGCTACGTGTTGAAATATTAGCCACATTGGGAAATCAGGGATCAAGAATTCGGGAGCCCCGTGATCGAGAGTTTGGACTCTCGTGATGATAGGTCCCGATGAAAGGACAAGATTCTTCCAGAGGATCTCAGGGTCTATAACGACCGTCGGATGTGAGGAAGAGATGTCGGCTTTAAGATGGGGCGTGAATGCGCATATAAGGTAAGAAACGAGTAGATCTGGATGGCCAGAGTCCACCCGCCCAGATCTACGACTGAGGTTTCATTCCGAATCCCCCTTGTTGTTCTGCCTTTAGCGGTGGGGCGGGGGGTCCGAAATCGGACGTGCAACTCCCAAACGGTTGAGATTAATTCACCTTGATCAACGGTGCTCAGATGAATTTCGGACCCCCCCTTGCCATTTTGCCTTTAATGAGGGGGGGGTCCGGAATAGTGTGGCATGTGAAATGGGGCCCCCTCCTGTCCTGTTGACTATCGTGTCGCATTTCCCCTCTGCCACCTGTACTCCACTTAACCGTGTGATGGGGCCTGATCTCATTGGTTGTTCTCCAGCCCTGTTGGGATTTGTTCTTATTGGCCATTTACTAACCCTGTAGGGATTTGTCCCTATTGGCCGGTCGCTTGCCATGTCGGGGTTCGGCGGTTGCCAAGTCGAACGATTCGACATCACTGTAGCGCTGAGGCGCGAAATACAAAGAGGCACTGCGTTTATTTGAACTGTGATCATGACCCGCGATCACATGGGAACGGAGAGAGAAAAGGATCTAGCTAACACTAGACCTCCATAGTTAATTCGGGGGTTTTGATTCTGCAGAAATCAACGAAAAGTTAGATTGAGGTAGTTGGTATGTGACACTGTACTATATATGTGTCTGATGTCCTTTCTTGCATCAACTCCATAGTTATACAAACTTTGGCGTCGTGGCCCACTGATTTACAAAAGGTGCAATATGAGCTCTTTGGGACTATCTGGTATTTCTGCATCATCGTGCAGTGATAAGGGTCGTGACCCGGTTTCTTGCAAATTTCGCACCATAGTCCTCCTGGTGGTAACGGATTTGGAATTATTGTT
Source organism: Picea engelmannii (assembly GCA_009831015.1). Taxonomy (NCBI): domain Eukaryota; kingdom Viridiplantae; phylum Streptophyta; class Pinopsida; order Pinales; family Pinaceae; genus Picea; species Picea engelmannii. Next base: position 39,105 of record ML821108.1, on the reverse strand, counting down.
TCCATATACTGTGCGAATGTTGGACATTAGTTCTTTTGGTGTCCTTCCATCCTACATGTGGTACACCAAACAACTTCTTGTTTTTCCTTGTTCTTATGCTGGTTCAGTTGAAACGTTAGATTCTTCAAATCCTCTTTCAGTTCTTCAATAGTTGGGTCTCTCTATTGGTATTGGTTTTCTTCCATTTGTAGGGCTTCTTGTAGTGCCTCTGCCTACGTCTAGAACTTTTGTTATCGCAACGGTTATTTTAATTGTGGGAGTAGTGAGTTGACAAATAGGTGCCAACGTTGATCTTGGTCATGAGATATTTTAACTTTCCCTTCAGTCGCTTGAATCTCTGATCAATCTACCATACAGACTCTCCTGGTTTTTGTCTTATTTCGATCATTTCATTCATGTACTGATCCTCTGAGCTTGGCTTCTGGAACTCATTTATCAGTAACTTCTTAATGTATGCCAGTGTCCTTGTCGACCCTGGGGCACTGTTTGTGTCTAGACTCATGTACCAGTCTAATGCGCGGTCTCTTAGTGTAATTTCTAGCTGCGTGAGTTTGGTATCTTCATCAATGATTTGTTTTTCTTCCCAGATATTTTCACAAATGAACAAATGCTTCTCGGGGTCTTCTGTTGCTTCTCCTCAAAATTCTGGTAATCTGATGGTGGGATCATGTCCTACCATCCTGAATGCTGAACTACTACCTCTGTGCAGTGTAGATACCTCACTAGAGCTACTTGAACTGGCTCCTCCAGTTGTTGTTACTTGTATAGATGTACTTCATGTTGTCTGACTGCTTCTGAATTTTAGTTTTCTAAATGGTGGTGTTCTCTTTGGTGTATTAGTCACACATGGGTTTATGGGTTCTACAATGACATTAATATGGATAGGATGGTTTCCTTCTCCTCCCACTCTTGGACCTCTCATCTTCCTCTCATATGTTGTGCACATGATTTCCGCAATATTCTCCATAGCCCAAAGATCCTCTACCTCTTCCTCATCACTCACCAAGCCTTCCCTCTGTTGGTTGTGGAGCCTGATTATCTTCCCGATTCAGAGGTCTTTTACTTTCAGCCGTGTTTATAACCCATAAAGTATTTACACCCTAGAAGTATGTACAGTCTTCCACGTGGGGGAGTGCAGAGGGGGGGTACCCCCTTTGCGGGGCCCGGGGGTGCTTTCCCCCCGGCTGGGAGGTCTGGGGGAAAGCAGGCCCCCAAAGGAAAGATTGCCTTGTAAATGTATATTGTAATTTCATTATAAATCTGGATCATTCATTATAAGGTCGCAGATCTAACGGTAGAGATTATGTTAGGGTTTTTTTCCCTAGAAGACAACCCTCTTTTATGAGGGAAATGTATTGCGTCTATGGTTGATTGTGAATATTGTATTCTGAGAGAGGAGACTGTGAGAGAAAGAAGAGGAAGTTACAGTGGTTTTTTTTGTAGGTTGTATCCCTTCATTTGCTGGATAATAATAAAGGAAGAACCTGGAAATTTCTCTGGTGGATGTAGCCCACACTGGGTGAACCACGTAAATCCGTGTCTCTCTTGTATTGTGTATCTTTTGTGTTTTGTTTCCAAATTTGTTCTATTTTATTGCTCCACAGTCCTATTTTTCTAACAACTGGTATCAGAGCGAAAGGTAACTCGCAGGAAAAGAGGGTTCCTAGTTCGAGTGGGAGCAATGTCGGAAGATGGAAAGTTTAGGGTCGAGAAATTTAACGGCCAACACTACCAGTTATGGAAGATGCAGATGGAAGATTATTTATATCAGAAGGATATATTCCTACCATTGGGTGGAGTAGTAAAGAATCCGATGGCCATGAAGGATGAAGAATGGGATATTCTTGACAGAAAGGCTCTAGGAACGATACCGCTAAGCCTGGCAGCGTCGGTGGATTTCAATATTTCCAAAGAAAAGACAACGAAGGGTTTGATGGACGCATTGGCCAAATTGTATGAAAAACCCTCGATGTCTAATAAGGTATTTCTAATGAAGAGATTATTTAATATGAAGATGTCAGAAGGTGGGTCTATTGCAGATCATTTAAATGAATTTAATACGGTTACTAATCAACTAAGTTCTGTAAAAGTGGACTTTGATGATGAGGTCAGGGCTCTTCTAATCTTGTGCTCATTGCCAGAAAGCTGGAACAACTTGGTCATGGCTGTAAGTAACTATGTCTCTAGTTCAAATACTTTAAAATTTGATCATGTTGTTGGTGTTATCCTTAGTGAGGAAATGCGATGGAAAAGCACAGGTGAGACATCAGGTAATGCGTTGAACATGGAGAACAGGGGAAGACAAAAGGATAGAGGAAAGGGCTCAGGGAACCGTGGAAATTCTAGGAAGGGC
>ML821108.1:0-33914 GCA_009831015.1 Picea engelmannii | reverse complement strand
CTACAGGGATATGTTGATTCAGATATGGCAGGTGATAAAGAAAGCAGGAGGAGCACCACAGGGTATGTTTTTACTATAGGTGGAACAACAGTAAGTTGGATTTTGAAACTGGAAAAGGTTGTTTCACTTTCAACAACAGAGGCAGAGTATGGTGTTGCTACAGAGGCTAGTAAAGAGATGATTTGGTTACAGAGGTTTATGGAGGAATTGGGAAAGAAGTAGGAGAACAACAGGTTGTACTGTGACAGTCAGAGTGCCATTCACCTTGCAAATAACTCAGCCTTCCATTCGAAGACTAAGAATATATAGTTGAGGTACCACTTCATACGATCCATCTTGGAAGATGGATATTTGAAGTTGGAAAAGATACACACTAGCAAGAATCCTGCAGACATGTTAACAAAGGGAGTAACTAGGGAGAAATTGAGTTCCTGCTCAGTTTCAGTTGGTCTTCAAGAAAGAAGATGAAGATGAGAAATTTTTCAGGTCCAAGAAGGTTCAGAGTCTAGCATATACAACAACGGTGGAGTTGTTGAGATCAGTCTCCAAGTGGGAGATTGTTGGTTGTGGAGCCTGATTATCTTCCTGATTCAGAGGTCTTTTACTTTCAACCGTGTTTATATCCCATGAAGTATTTACACCCCAGAAGTATGTACACTCTTCCACGCGGGGGAGTGCAGAGGGGGGGTACCCCCTCTACGGGGTCTGGGGGGGCTATCCCCCTGGCTGGGGGGTCTGGGGGAAAGAGGGCCCCTAGTGGGGGTTCGGGGTTGAAGCCCCAGAAGGAAAAATTGCCTTGTAAATGTATATTGTAATTTCATTGTAAATCTGGACCGTTCATTATAAGGTCGCAGATCTAACGGTAGAGATTATGTTAGGGTTTTTTTCCCTAGAAGGCAACCCTCTTTTATGAGGGAAATGTATTGTGGCTATGGTTGATTGTGAATATTGTATTCTGAGAGAGGAGACTGTGAGAGAAATAAGAGGAAGTTACAGTGGGTTTTGCCGTAGGTTGTATCCCTTCATTTGCTGGATAATAATAAAGGAAGGACCTGGCAATTTCTCTGGTGGACGTAGCCCACACTGGGTGAACCACATAAATCTATGTCTCTCTTGTATTGTGTATCTTTTGTGTTTTGTTTTCGCATTTGTTTTATTTTATTGCTCCATGGTCCTATTTTTCTAACACCCTCGTGACTATGGCTCTCTTCTTGGTATTCACCTTGTATTGGTAGGGTACTCCACTACACGTATTTGCAGTTTTCGCCATGATCTTCTTGATCTGTTCATCCTCCATCATGATTGGGTCCAAGGGTTCCTCCTTCTTTCCCTTATCCTTTCTTCCTTCCATTTCTCCTCTTTCTATTAGTGCTTCCCCCCTTCCTCCATGCACACAGGGAAGTTTAGATGTCTGACTCCATTGTCATTACACCTTTGTTATATAGTAGTATCTTAATAAAACTATACAGTGATCGAATGTACCTTCCTCAAGGACTGTGTAGAAACTATTGCTCCACCACGCTATACAATTTCATTGTGTCAACTACAAACTCTGTTATAAACCTTGCCACAATACTGTCAAGCAAAAAGTCTATTGCGCGGGTGAACTTGTTGTTCACATGTTGTAACTGCTCAACCTGTACTAGGGTCCATTCTAGATTTTGAACACATTTCATTGTGTGTTTATCCTTCAACCTTAGTATCCACTCCTGCAATAAGTTTGGAAAATCGTAGAAAAAGAGTTCGTGCAAATCAGTAAACACGTATTTGTCCAGATATTTGCGGGGTGTTATTCTAGGGTTTCTATTGTCTTTCTGTGCAAACTCTAGCTATTTTGTTCTCAACCAACTTTCGATCTCTACTTTTGTGGGATTCCATGGTCTCAACATTCCCTTCTAATGGCTCATTGGTCTCTTCCCTAACCCTTTCTTAATCTGCCTCCGACAGATTCTCGACTTATCTCCTCTACTCAATCCTCTCTTGTTCCTACCTACATAAACATAACCATTTGTTGGTTATCGCTATTCCTGTATATTGTCTGAGTTTGTATTGACCCAGGTTTCATGTCTTTTGGGTTTCCAACAAATCCTCTAAAACTATCGGCCCTCCTGGTGAACCAGAAGGCAACGCAACACATAGAATGCGTTGCACAGTCTCACCCGAGATAACTTTAATGGGTGGCTGTAAGACTCATGTGTTTATAGCCTAGGATTGAGCACAAGATATGGGGTCTGTACTCTGAACCATTTATTATAACTTGTGATTGTAACCTACTGTTATCCATGACTTTGCAGTAAATCTCATAGCTTATTCCCTCAATATCACAACAACATTTAAATAAGAAATATAATAACTCATTCATTCAACATAATAATAATTGTTGAAGACGGGAAAGATATACATTCATTCATCACACAACACATATATTACCGTGGTTCACCCCCTCTTAGGATAAATCTACAAAGATTTGGCTCTTGGCTCTTTATTATGATGGTTTTGCGTATCCAGCGTTGTGCGCTTACAACCCTTCTCAGTCGAGTAAGATCTATATGAGGCAGACTAGATCACACCAGGCTCCACAGCCTGTGATCTAATCCTCAAGATCTACCCTCCTTTTTCTCCTCTATCTCAACAGCTTAGACAAAATAGATCATACAACAAAACATTACTTATAGCGTTGACTCATGTGTATCACTATATTAGCAACAATACTCCAAGCAATACAAAAACCAACAATATTGATCATCTATCGGTATCAGTCCAAATGAACAATGCAAGAACCAACCCCGTATGATACCTAAGTATCGATATTTATACATTTAGGGATCTTCAACCATTACAATTCATTACCAAAACCCTAACTCTATTGTCATTAGGTCTTCCTCCCATGCATGTGTGTTGTTCTTCCTTCCAACTTTTACCTTCCTTGCATGCGCGCGTTTTGTGCTTCCTTACAGCTGTCGCTTTCCTTTTGCATGCTTTCTTTCCCAAAATTGCCTTGCTTTTCCACCTCATCCTGATGCCAACATGCCCCCAACACTGACATGTGGCTTGTCCCGAGCCACCTAATCCTTCTGAGCTTCCTTGATCTCCTTGGTGATCGTCTGGAAGTTTTCCTTGAGCTCTGTTGCTTGTGTCTGCGCCTGCACAATATTCTCCTTGATTGTGTACACTACCTGGAATGAAACTTCATCGATGATAAATCCTACACATTCTTCCTGGGTCTATGCTATTTGTGTCTTAGCTTCCTCTGCTTGTGCCAGAACTTCTGCTACCCGCTCCTGCAGTGGTTCCATTTGAGCCTGACGCTCTTGTTTCTGGGTTTGCACAGTGATTATCTCTACCTGCAATCTCTTCATGTCCTGAGTTCCTTTGATGCATTCTATGATTGGGATTGTCTTTTTCTTCTTCTTGAGATCTCGGATCGATGCATTGATCCTTTCTTCTTCCTTTTCCCACTGTTGGACTTGTTGATCCTCCTCCAACCTAGTCCAGAGCTACACTGCGTTATGGAACAAGTCAGCTATTGTGTTGACCTGCTTCTCTATCTCCTACAACTACGTTGTTTCTTCCTACTTTCTTTGCTCCTTCACTATTGGTGGAGTAGTTGGTGTGAGTTTTTCTAGGAGATTCTCGATCTCCTTCTGCTATTGATCAATTGCCTTTGCAATCCGATCAATCTTTTCTGTTGTTGTGATTACCTCACTCTGCACAGCCTGTGGAATATTCTCATAAGTTCCTTCCACTTTATGCTCCAATCCTTTTATGTGCTCCATTTCCTCCTAGGTCTCAGATTTAGCCTTCTCATATACTATTTCCAGTTCATCCCACTTCTTTGTTGCCTACTTCAATCCAGTTAAGTCTTTGCGTGCACGAGACTATACCTCGTGGTTTACGCTCACTTGCAACCTCTGTAGCACCCGTGATGGTATCCTTGTCAACACAAATTGGATTTGTCTTAAGTCCTTCAAGGGTGTCTGCCCCAAAATTTCGTCCATGCGCAACATACTAGGGTTGATATGGAATGTTACGTGTGGCTGGAACATCCCCTGGATTGACTCTCATTATTCTTATTGCACTCTTCATTCTATCTACAGTGTTTATGGTTCAATTCCCATGTTGCTTGTTGTCGACTCTTCCAAGATCTGCTTGATGAGTTGTCGCATGTCTGACAACTCCTCTTGGATATTGTCCATGTGGCATGTAGCATGGTTAAGGTCCTTGGCTAGACAATCCTAGACCATTTGGGCTATCATCTCCCCATCATCATTCGTGATCATATACGCTGGTGGTGTTCATTGTGCCTTTTATTTCTTATGCATGCCTCTTGTCTACGTGGCTAGTCTCTTATTTCCCGTTGGTTCTTGTGTGTCAGGATTTGGGGCAATCTCCTGCGCTCCCTCGACCTGTTTCTTATGTACCTTGGTCGGTTGTGTACTCTCCTTATTCCCCTTTTGGGTCTCTGTCTTCTTTGGCCCTTTGTCTGTCTATGTTGTCTTGCCTTGGCCCGTTCTTGGTCTCTTGGTAACTTGGATTTCTGGAGGTTGTGTTTCTCCTTTCTCTGCCTCTTCTTCTATCGTTCTTTATGGAACTTCCTGGGTAATGGCTAGTATCCTCCATTCATCAGCCCATTCGTTGATGACCATGTCAATATCATCCTCTGTGGTGCAGTAGCGCATATGTAGTCATTATTTATCCAAATCCTTCCTTGCCTATATCCACATTGTGTGTCGTGTGCCTTGGAAATTGGTGATGTATGCATATCACGCGACAACTTCTGGTGTGATTCTCCACATCTTGGAGATGGATTCTTGTAGGTCATGTAGGTACCCCTAAAAAATGGACCTGTTTGACTTCTTTCTCCTCAAGTCTGGCATGGCTCTAAGCAACAAATACCTCGCTCCCTAATTCGGTTTTGATCTGGTACAAAAAAATACATATTGTGGCTCTTGCCATCCCATGAAGGCTATTAATGTGATCAGCCATGAGTAGTGGAACTCTGTGCCTAGGTCCTGTGCATCCTTGCAGTCATCCAGGAACAAGTTCAATAGGTACGACACCCATCTCATTGAGGTGCCTTCTGCACACTGGGTTGTAAATGCAAGAACTCCAGCTGGGACTTCCTCCTTGTGTCATTTTCTTAGCAGCGTGCGGGCCAAGATTTCTGCGCCCAATTGTGTGGCTGTGTTGTTGATCCTCTTGATAATTATCCCTCTTGACCCCCTTTTGGTGCCATATTTATTCTTCATATCTTCTGCTAGCACTTTCTCCTTGGTTTTGTCATCCATAAACAACACGGGATCCATACCCCAAATTGGTAACCCTATTATTTTCTCAATAACCTCAATGATTATGGGGATGGGCTTGTCCAACCATATGTCCCCTCCATGTGTGACTGCTAGAAGTTTTTTGATGTACGTTGTTGCATACTGGCCTCTGACAAAATGTGGTAGGTCCAACATACCTAAAATTCTCGTTTTCTCCAGCCTAGTTTCCCACTGGTATGGTTGGTTGATCAGTTCTCCAAATCGATGTGTGCTTGTAGTCTATATAAATACCCTCTTTGCAAGTTCCAGGAACTTGTCTTCATCTATGAAATCGTGGTCTTAGTATTTGAGCTTCCCGATATGACCCAGTAGCTTTGTTCCTACTTGTACCCTATCCGGTATGTGCGGTAGAACAATTTTTGCTAATGGTTTCTTATGAGGTGACCTTGGTATATGTACTTTATGTTGTTGTTGTGGCTGGCTCGAAGTTCCAGTAGCTTGTTTTAGCTCCTCCGTATACCATTCCGAACAAGTTGAGACATCTTCAACCGTCTCCCCTGTTGGGTGGTCTAAGATGGTTGTTTGAGAGTCATCTGGCTCCACTGCTGTTGTCGGATTCGACGTTGTGCCATTGACTTTGGGAGCTCCCTCTATATGCTCTGGTTTCATTTCCTACAGAGTTTTTGTTACCTGGTCTTGTGGCTCCTGTACTTCCATTGGTATATCCTGACTCGTGCCCTCTGGTGTTGTCTATTAGATTTATTCCACAATAGGTGTAGGGTTTACCGGTGTTGTGTCTGTAGATGGGATTTTGTCGACATCGACGATCTCCAGTAGTTGTTGTTCACCTTCTTCTGCCTGTCCTTGTGACGTGGTATGAACTCTGGTTTTCCTGATGTTTTGGCTCGCTTCTACTTGCTTGGGCGGTGCCATGGTGGTGAATGTCAAGTTTCTGCTAGATTCAAACAGTCTCTATGATCTCTGTGAAATCACACTATGATATTTAGCCTCTGTTTCTCTACGTCTATTTTCTTTTCATGAATAGACTATTGGCTCCTGCATCAGTGTGTTGTATGGATTTCCCATGAAGCTTCTCGAGGACTCTTCCTTGATTATGGGTTTAATTCAACTTGATTATCGGTTCAATGCATCTCCGACGGTTCTGTACTTTCCATTACTCCTGCTTTGTTGTCTCCAGTTGGTGTGATTAATGTGATGTCCCATCGATCCTTGTTGTCTTTTAATTCTGCCTAACATTGTCGTGTCATACTTCTTTTGCCGACTTTCCTTTTCCTGCTTGTTTCCCTTTTTCTGTGTGACTATTTTCCTTCTCCTTGCAAAATTTGTGTTTCTTAATTCGTGTAGCCTTTCTACTTCCGGCGCATTGCACCCTCTTTGGTTCTTTTTCGATATACTATTTTTTTTTTTACTGTGCGGTAGATGGTTGACTATCCTTGTATAGCTTCAGTCGGCTCCCATTGATCATCCATCTAAGTTCTACACCTGATAAATCTCGTAACTATACAGCTCCTCCATCTGTGATAGATTTTACTTCGTATGGTCCTAACCAATGCATTCTGAGCTTTCCTGGGTGTTGTAACGATTTGTTGTCATACATCAGCAGTAGATCTCCTTCCTTGAATGTTTTCTTCTTGATGTGTCTATCGTGCCAATATTTGTCTCTTGCTTTCTAAACTTGTTGATGGAATTCTGCCAAGATTCGGTCTTCCTCCATGGTCAGTAACTGATTCAATCTCTCTTGTACTGCGCCTCATTCTGTCATTTGTATGATCACTGCTACGCGCAAGCTTGGTACTAAATATTCTAATGGCACCACTGCTTCTTGGCCATAAACCAGTTTAAATGGTGTGTGCCCCATCAAATTTTTGCATGTGGTCATGTATGCCCATAACATTGCTGGTACTTTGAGATCCCAGTCATCCCTGTTGATGTGACAGATTTTTGTCAGTGCGTTCTCCAGAATTTTGTTGAATGCTTCTACTATGCCATTTGGTTGTGGGTGATATGGTGTGCTCTTCTGATGATGGACTTCAAATTATTCATTCATAGCGTTGATGGTATTTTTTATGAAGTGCGTGCCTTGTTCGCTCATCAAAATTCTTGGGCACCCAGATCTAGTGATGACTTGTTCAAATAGAAAAGGCGTTGTTGTTTTTGCGTTGTAATCCTTCACTGGTGTGACTTCCGCCCATCTTGTTAAGTATTATGTCACGATGATAATGTACCTTTCTTCTGTTCTTTTTGTTGGTGGGTTGATTGGTCCCACAAAGTCTATTTCCCACTTTTCAAATGCTTGTAATGTTACTTGTGGTCGTAATGGCATCTCGTCCCTTCTGTTGGGTTTGCCTACCCTTTGACAAACATTGTATTTTTGACAGTATTCCTTTGAATCTCTGTGAATCGTTGGCCACCAAATTCCTGCGCGCAATACCTTATGCACAGTACCTTTACCTGCATAATTCCATCCTACTATTCCCTTGTGGGATTATGGTAAAATTCTTGGTATTTCATGCTCTAACACGTATCTTCGCAAGATGCTATCTCTGCCCATTTTATATAAATGTCCTACAATCAGTTGATAGTCGGTAGCACGAACTACCATGTTTTTCTTCTGCACGGTGCTATATTCTTGTGACGCAGTACCTATACTCAAGTACTGAATGATATCTGCGAAGTATTCATCAGTAATCTGTATTGATAATAACTGTGCATCCAGAAAGTTGTCTTTTAAATTCATAGGTTCTTCTCTATTTGTGACCCTTGATAGGTGATCAGGTCCTGCATTCAATTTTTGTGGCTTGACTATTACTTCAAAGTCAAATTCTTGGAATAGTAGTAACCATTGATAGATTCTCCCCCCCAACACTAGCTTATTGACTAGGTATTTCAGGGCTGAGTGATCTGTGAACATCTTAAAGTGTTTTCCCAATAAGTAATGCCTAAACTTTTGAAGTGCGTAGACCATAGCTAGGCCTTCTCTTTCGTTCGTGTTATAGTTTTTTTCGAAGTATGATAACTTTCTGCTCGCGAATGTTATCGGGCAATCCAAGTCTCTCTCTCCTAGTTGCGCCAATATAGCTCCAAGTGCTATAGCTGATGCATCTACATGCACATGGAATGTCTTCTCCCAGTCTGGAAATGCTAATATCGATGCGATGACCATATTTTATTTCAGGGTATCCAGACCGTGTTGACACTTGTTGTTCCACTGAAACTTTCTATCCTTTCTCAGCATCTTTTCCATCGATGTAGTGATCTGCGCATATCCTTTCATAAATTTCTTGTAATAACCTGTGTGTCCCAACGTCACTCTTAGCTGACAAACTGTTTTTGGTGGTGGTAAGTTAACAATGACTGTGATCTTTGCAGGATCTACTAGTAAATATTGTTTGCATACTATATGGCCTAATAGTATCCCAAACCATGTTCCAAATATACATTTATGTATGTTTAGTGATATCTGACAATGTCTGCATCTTTCTAGCATCAGGCGTAAGGCTTCAACATGATTTTTCAATAAACTACAGACTGTCCAATCATTCAGGTATACTTCGAGAAACTGGTGGATGAATTCCTTAAACGCAATAATGACTACTCTGGAAAAGATTGTTGGTGCATTCTTCAGTCCAAACGGCATGACTATGTATTGGTAAGATCCCCATTCTGCCACGAATGTGGTCTTGTATCTATCCTCCTCTGCTATCTTGTTATGATGGTAGCCTAAGAATCCATCAGTGAATGAGTAAGCTTCATGTCAGCCCACATTCTCTAACACCTCATCCGTTAAATGTGTAGGGAACGGGTCATGTAGGCATGCACCATTCAACTTCCTCAAGTCGATGCATATCCTGATCCCTCCTTGTTTATTGTCCTCATCGCATGTAGTTGTTCTATACAACTGATTGGTTTCCTCTAGGTCTAGGCAAGTAGTTTCTACAAACCTCTCCCCTTCAGATGGATCTAATGGCGTGATGACCTTGTATTCTCCTGAGTAAAATGTCATTTTCCTGGTTTTCAGGTTGATTATGGCCTGGTTGCCAAACGCCCAATCCAGACCAAGCAATGTTGGGTAAGGTGTTGTGTCGTCTACTATTTCAATGACTTCAAAGTCTGCTTTAGTGCGCACTCCATAGAGATATATTGTCACTCCTTTCAGTCTATTGATTGGTAATACTCTGTGTTGATTTGCCAATTTTAATTTAATAGGTGATTATCCTAATGTTAGCTCTCCCATGCACTGCCATGTCTTCTTTGGTAATACATTAACTTTAGATCCTAGATCTAGTATAATGTCTCCCATATTGAAATATGTCATGTTAGCATTCGGTCTGAACTCCCTATTGGTTCTTCTTCTCATCTGCGCCCATGAGGTCCACGATTCGAACCCCATAAACTCAAAAATTTCTCCAAAACATACAACCAATACATGGGTTCCATGTGTCAGCCCATGACTGGGCCACGTGGCACCATACCATAAGCCAGCTAACTACCACGTGTCAGCACACTATTTGACCATCTTCCATCCACATGTATGATATGTCACATGCCACTATGCCTGCCACTGTACCTACCACGTAAGCACTGTACGGACGTGCCACATTTCACCCTTGCAGTGGTGACATGTGTCACTCCCTGATTGGTCCACTTGTCTGACACATTAGCAGTCTGTATGCCCAATCAACCTGCCACATTTCACTCCATATGCCCAGTTAGTACAATGAACCCTGCCAAATGTACCTTGACATGTCACCTGTATGGACTGTATGGACTGTACAATCATCAAATTTTTGCTTGTTTGGAAAAATGAACAGATCACGATATCTAGAGGATACAACGTTCGTTTGAGCCTGTTCAAGTTGTTTTGGGTTTGTAACGTTGAGGCCTATGCACACGTCCGTTTTGAAGAGATTCTGGGCACTCTGATTTTTAGGCCTTTATGAGCCCCATCTTGGCTTTAGATTCGATTATGGATCATCCCCACCTATTAACTATTATTTATTATCATTTATCATTATTTAATAAATTTATCCTACTTAATTAAAATCAATTAGTCTTCTAACTAAAAGGTATTTAAACTACTTGAACTGCCTCATTGCAGAATAAAAGGACAAGAAGAGGAAGGACAAGGCATGAGAGAATGGAGAGGCAATTCTGATAAAGGTTTTCTCTTGTTCTATAGTGAGATTTCAATCATCTTTCATTCATTTATGAATTGCGTAGTGTTGAATCCTCTTGTTGATAGAAGGTTTATATTGAAGGTGGAAGGAATAAGGACTAATAAGCATAGATATTTGACATGCTTCAAAAGATCATTCATTTGTCTCGATAGTCCATTAATTTTAATTTAATTTCTAAATGATTTTTCAATGCTAATTATGATTTTTGCAAAGTCAAGAAAATGATGCATTTGTGGCTTGGTTGATCCAACATTTTTTCTAGTTTTGTTCTTTTCTTTGAAGACATCAATTGTCTTTGTGTTATTTAAAATTCCACCATAGGCTTTTAATTCTAATTTTGGTCCTTACCCTCACAAAGGTTTGTAAAGAGAGATTATGTTGTAATTTGGAATTGAAATCAATACAATCATCTATTGATTTTGGTCTCACTTTTGGATATATTGTATAATGATAATTTAGATTTTCTTTATTTAAATTGTCTATTTTAAATTTGTTTATAATCATATTCAAACACTTTTTCTATTTTATTTTATTGAAGCATATAACTATAAAATATAATCAAGCGCAAGTTCTTTTTTTTTTAAGCTAGAAATGGTGTTACCTTCTATTAACTGGAAAAAAAAACAAGTACATAATATTTGTCATAATGCGAGAGATGCCAATAGAGGAAACCATCTCTGGCATATGAGTTTGATTTGCATAAATATTGCCTTGTTTATCAAAATTGAAAATGTATCTTACTAAATATTTCCTATAAACTTAAGCAAGCTAAGACAAAATAAATTGGATTCTAATATAAAGAGAAGATTCATAAAACATAGCTGAGATCTTGTCATCCTCCAAGTGTATTGTCTATGCCATAGTTTGGAGGTGGAGCTGGCCAAACCAGAACAGTGACATTTTGTTGCGGGCCTAAGAGCTGGTCATAAGTTCTCCAATTTGAGCCTCCATTTGTTCCTAGCGGAATCTCATCTCTGCCATATCTCGACGGATTTTGAAGAGGAGTTGCATATGGTTTTCACAGAAGTGAGTGGGATGATATCCTGTGCATTACATAGGATGTGTCTCCTCTCACTGAGTCTCTATTCCCCATTTCCTTTTCCCCGTCTCCTCAACATTGGGACCCCTGTGCTCACCACCTTCCACTCTGGGTTCATCATGTGCATCTTCGTGGAGTGGAGGAATCTCTTCTTCAATTATGGAATGGCCCCAATATTCCTCAACATTGATTTGGATCGATTCTTCCTCCTCTTGATGTGCAACAGAGGAATTGTTTTCTTCTTCCTGAATTGCCACTAAATGTTGCCCTGATTCCATGCTACTTGAGGAGGAGGGTGGGTTACGATGCCTAGAATAGACCCCATGAGAGGAGTTTCTACCTCACTTGGATCTAGCTCTCTCTCGAGGCATGGTGATAATAGATGAGAGGCCCATAACAGGGAAACACACAATCCTCAAACCACAATGGTGCCATAACCCTTCGAGAAAGACAAAATAAAGATTCCCTCTAATCACTAACGGGACAATGAAAGGAAAAGTCTTGTAATGACCTTTAGTTTGAGAGACAAGATCATTTCCCAGTGGAGTTGATTCACCAATAACCCCAACAATGAAATCTTCCATAACTGCAACATTATCCTTCTACAAGCCAGTGGTACAAGTGAAATCATTTCGTACAATAATCGTACCTACTAGATTGAATGTTCATGAGGTCTAAATTTTCAGGGGAGTTGGGGAAATAAAAGCCATCGAGAATAGTAATTGCAGAAAGTACTAGGTGGCACCCCAAGAATTATGTTGATGTGTGCTCATGCATGCGAGTGTGACACCCCATCCTGGGGCAAACCCAAGTACTTATTTCTTAAGGACTGATTGACATTTTTGAGATGGATATAAACACATTGTGATAATCCCTCCTATCTCACCTTAGCCTAGTGAGATTCAAAAATGTTTATATAATAAATTCCATTCCTTTTCATGAACATGGTCTTCTAAATATTTATCATGGGTTGATATCTCTTTAATCTATCCAATCTTGTAGTTTTATTTCACATTATAGGTATGAAAAAATCAAGTTGATATGGGCCACTTGCAATAACTACTTAATTTATAGGGTGGGGCCCCATTGACATGAGCATGGAACCACTTAGTACATCCCTAATTAGCCATCCTAATATAGGGAATAGGATAGTTAATGTCACAAGGTTGGTCATGAATATAGAAACAAGCATGAAACTCTCCTCCCCACTAATGTGGTAGAATGTGAAACTCTCAACTCTATATCTTGATATTTTTTAGACAACAAATCCATATGATTTGGACAACAATGGTTAGGGTTTTATCATCAGTGATATTGATCTTACCACGATCTTACTAGTACTAGTTGGGAGATAACCCTCTGTTGGTTATCGTTATTCCTTTATACTGTCTAAGTTGTATTGACCCAGGGTTCATGTATTTTGGGTTTCCAACAAAGCCTCTAAAACTATCGGCCCTCCTAGTGAACTGGAAGGCAAGGTAGCACACAAAATGCGTTGCGCAGTCACACCTGAGATAGCTTTAATGGGTGGTTGTAAGACTCATGTGTTTACAGCCTAGGATTGAGCGCAAGATATGGGGTTTGTATTATGAACCATTTATTCTAACGTGTGATTGTAACCTACTGTTATCCACAACTATGCAGTAAATCTCATAGCTTATTCCCTTGACATCACAACAACATTTAAACAAGAAATATAATAACTCATTCATTAAACATACTAATAACTGTTGAAGACAGGAAATATATACATTCATTCATCACACAACAGATATATTATCGTGGTTCACCCCCTCCTGGGCTACGTCCACAAATATTTGGCTCTTGGCTCTTTAGTATGATGGTTTTGCGTATCCAGTGTCGTGCGCTTACAACCCTTATCAATCGGGTAAGATCTATATGAGGCAAACTAGATCGCACCAGGATCCACAGCCTGTGATATAACCCTTAAGATCTACCCTCATTTTTCTCCTCTAGATCAACAAATTATACAAAAAATATCATACAACAAAACATTACCTATTGCATCGACTCATGCGTATTATTATATTAGCAACAATATTGATCATCTATCGATATTAATCCAACCGAACAATGCAAAAACCAACAATATTGATCATCTACCGATATCAGTCCAACTAAACAATGCAAGAACCTACCCCCTATGATACCTAAGTATCGATATTTATACATTTCGGGCTCTTCAACCATTACAATGCATTACCAAAACCCTAACCCTATTGTCGTTAGGTCTTCCTCCCATGCGTGCGTGATGTTATTTCTTCTAGTTGTTACCTTCCTTGCATGTGCGCGTGTTGTGCTTCCTTCCAGCTGCCCCTTTCCTTCTGCATGCTTTCTTTCCCAAAATCGTATTGCTTTTCCGCCTCGGCCTGCTGCCAACACCCCCAAACACCATGATGATCCACTGCCCAAAGAAGATACCATATCTACTAAAACTTGATGTTTATATGTTTATGCTTAGGCCTAGGGACTAAAGTTGGTGTTTGATGGACTTATTCTTATTTTTTGATATTACTTTGTCTACCAACATTTAAAACTTGTGGGAATCTTGGTAATTAGCCATCTTGATTTGAATTTTTTCTAGTTCTTGTGGTGATTTCATTTGTGTCCTAAATTTTTTATTTAAAATAAATGTAAATATCCTCATATTAATAGTCAAAGAAAATTTTTATAAAAAAAATATGTTTATTTTTCCAACATGTCTTTACAAACAATAATTATCATTTTGGGAGAAATAATACAAGTGGACCTGGAAACTAATTCTAACTTTTATACTTTGATTTTAGATAGAAATCACATCCCTAAATCATGTATCTAGTCATTGGGAATCCTTCTAAATCCTCTAACGAATGCAACGACAACTGACACCATATGATTTTGGCTTTATATGAACATGTTATGGATACAATAATCATCGGTACTTCTAAAAATGAGACACTTACAAATAATAACATAAGCTCTTTTTATGTATCCCTTTAAATCAATATGACCTAAGTAATGTGGGCTTAACAGGTTGGTCAAGAGGAGCTAGTTATATTCTCCATGTTTTCTCTATTATTCCCCCCGCCCCGGGTTCAATTCCCCCAAGAGTGTGTACATTTAGCCTTTTGAAAAAGAACGGACCATCGTGTCAACATAAGTAGGCCAGACATAGTAAATGACATATCTTTTATTCTCAATGTCAATGATAATTTTGGGATTTACATTGAATGGGAGGTGTTAATTAAAAATTTTAAAGGTAACATTCTCGATATTTTTCTAAATCTACATAACCAAGGGGTAGAAATTAAGGAATTAATTCAAAATGCATTATTTTTCAACTTAATTTGATGAAACATTAGGAAATATAAAACATTAAAGTATTCCCTCTTAATTCCTCTTATGTTCATCAATATTATTGTTGTCATCACCATCTAGCCTCCCATGAATAAAATCAGACTTTAGTATGAGCTTAAGCATGCTACTAAAATATTTCACAAGGAATATTCCTATGAAATAAAAAAAAAGCAGAGAATCCCTCTATCCACTTCATCATGTGGAAAACTCCATGAGTGAGGTCTATGAATAACTACCAACCATGAATAACCTCAATTTCTAAATTAAATTAAAATTTATTCCCCAAAGGAGATTCATGTTGCAAATCATCCTCTCAAGGTTGCTATAAATTCACCGTATAAACTAGAATATGCTCCTTTGGTAGACAAAATGAAACAAGAAAAAAGGGACAATTTTTCTTGGATAAAAAACTTGTCATCACTACCCTAACTTACATCAAATCCTCTACTACCCACATATTTGTGTATGTAATACACATATACCAATATACATAAAATAAAACATACTTGCCTTGTTTCTGCACCACGACCAGGCTAGAATTGCCGAGAATTTGTGTTTTCATGAATTTTTCCAACAAACCTAACACCAAGTCCACTACTCATTGTTTTAGCATTAAAAAAAATGCCCCTAATGCAATCCCACTTATTTCATCTTCTTTACTTATTATCAATAATACACTTACATAATGATCCATGTAGCCTTCACTTGTTATCATAACTCCTAGTTGTCATTCACACACTTAGATATTGAGGCACACAACCATCCATGTCTCCCATAACTGTCAACCAAAACTGACAAAGTAGAGCTTGAACATAGCAAACAACACTTTGAAAAACACATAACCATGCATAGCTCTCTCCATCGATCTAATAACTAATCTATCATGCATCAATAATATAAATAATTTCTCTCACAAATCAAGGGTGGAAACATTCTCTTAGCCTCCAATCTTGGAATACCATGGGTTTCTCTTCCATGATTCATACAACTCCATATCTCATGCTCTAATGCTAACTGCAAGCTCACGTGACTCTAATACCACATATTGGTGTGATAGTTCTCATATTACAACATAACATGGAGGAGGAGATACACAAGAGAAACCTAAATACATTATTCCATTAAATTGATTTTTACACACATGGTCTCATGAATAAAAACATGTATATAGTTCATGAGTCTTTGAGCTCTTCACTCATTTGCTAACTTTGTTGGAATTCCTCCATGCCAAGTTTTCATACATTAGACATACTCATTACACCTTTTACATATGACATGTTATCTTACATTTCTTACATCTTATAATACCTCATATTATTGATTCCTCTACATTGAATATCAATATCATGTAGAATCTATTATTTATGACTTATTAATCTACATAGCACTTATATACACATTGACCACACAAATAAACTATAAAGTGACCATTGCATTACTATAACTAACCATGACCACGCCAAATCATTGTTATTCCTAACAAAAATGTGGTACATTCATGAATAAACTCAATGCCAAATGGAGGATTAGGATCATTTGAGAAAATAGTGATATACTATGTTCAATTTTACATGTAGAAACTTATAATTTGACAATAATATATTTTTTTAACAAGAATAGATAATTATATTATATATAAAAAGATGGCTACAGCAGTGTTAAAACTAGCTAGATATTACAACTTTCATGAGTTCAGGACTATTCAATAAAAAAGAGATAGAATGTACTTCTTTAGAGCATTAAAGTTTTCCAAAAACATTTACATAAACAGAGTCTCCTTGCTTAAATTGGATTATATCCAATGATCAGAGAAAAATAATAGGTACACATTTCTTGAACCTGGCTAATGAAGCTTTAATTCCATGTCCACAAGAGATTGAGAGCCATCCTGGTTACTAATTGTTCGTGGTTGTTGTTGGGGTTTCTCTACTTCGCATGATGTATGTGAGCCTTCTGAAGTGATGGCTTCATTCTGACCTTGAATTGTTGCTCGGAAGCCTTTCTTTTATTTTCCCAGAAGATGAATTTGATCTGTATGCCAATTTACTTTCTTGAGCACTATTTTCATTTCCTTGTCGTGTCGTTTCTCTTTCTCCTTCATGGATTTCTTGAACTGAGAATGATATTCTCATAGAGTTGTAATTTCCCATTATTGGAACTTCATTCTGGTTTAGGGCCTCCAAATTGCAAATGTTGTAGTCACACACTAGATGGATTTTATGCCCCATGTTGAACCAACTGAATATCCAAGAGCTATTGTGTGGGTGTCGCAAATGCTGGAGAGGGGGAGGTAATGACTTCCAACCACAAACAATCCACCAAAAAGAGCTCCATAAACTTTTCGTTCTTGATGCCTCATGTGTTATCCATTGTTATCCATCGCCAACTCCTGCAATGATGAGAGAGCTTGCTAGTTTTGATCATGTAGGACAATTGAATTGAATTTCCAGAGTGATTTCTTCATTATGATGTCGGGTGGAAGGAAAATCCCACATGCGATGAAGGGATGCGAAGGGTATGACTTAAATTCCTTCATGTGAATGAAATATTTCGACTGCCAGATGGTGTGTGAAGTGCGTGGGGATTACACAAGGAATTTTTTTGATGTTGATGTTGTGTCATCACGACCATTTGTATATGCTAAGTTAGTGGGGAGGGTCACATCACTCCCCTCAACAATTTTTTTTAAATTTACATGTCCTCCAATGTCAATTTTCCCATTAAAACATTTATTTACCACATTTATCAATCCTTTTGTATCTACTTTGCTAAGGCAAGAAATTTCTTCGATCTCCCCATTAACCATATTACTAAGGAAAGTGACACATGGTGACTACCCAAATGTCCATTAGATCCCCTTGGATCAATGATTTGGTTTCCTTAGTGAGTTGATCTGCCTTCTGGTTTGATAGCGTAGAATGTGGACGTATTCCACATAGCAAAATTTTCATTCCTCAATTTTAATTCTTTTATAAATTCTTTGTAGGTTGTACTTGGAGTTGTGGTTGATGCCTCTCAAACCTTTTATTACCAGTTCTGAGTCTCCTATCACTACAATGCTCTAGGTTTTGTCTTCACGTATTAGTGTCAAGCCTATAAATGGATCCAAGATCTTTGCTTGATTGTTTATTTTGTGGCCTACTCCCCATGAATATCTATGATCCTTTTGTCCCCCAGGGTTAAATATGACCCCCCCACCCACACCTGTCACCCCTTCATTTGAAAATAATCTTAAATACATTAAAACCTATTTTTTTTTATAAAATAAGGAACTTCCAAGGGATTTAAAAAGTTTTATATGTTTAAAGATAAGGATTTAAATGAAATATCTATTTCTTTCACCATAAGTAGAAGTAAATGTGCATAATAAAACTAACCCAAAACAAAAACTAAGGCATATAGAAATATAAGGAAGTGTGGAAAAAATATAGATAAAGAGGATGGTAATGATATACAAATTTTGTTGATTTTATTGAAAAAATAAGTTAACAAGGGAAATAGTTGCAAAACAGCTAGTCCCTACCTCATTGAACAATTCGATTATGATCCAGATTATTTTCGGCACAAAATGAGAGTAGAAATATAATAAAGAAATGTACAGAGATATATCATATATCCAAATATATAACAGAGATTTATCAGAGATATAACCATAAACACAAATATACAGTAATACACAATTTCTATTAATGAGCGAAATGTACAAAACTGTAGAAATACATAGTGAAAGACTCGCTAGAATGGTGGCAGCTTATCTTTGAGAAAGATGTGACGACTACTCACATTCGCAAGAAGATGATTATTAAAATGAGGCTCCAAAGACATTTTTAACATAAAGAAAATCCAAAACCCTAACCCTGGAAGATGAAAAACCAACAATTATGTGGACCCCATTTTGGGTAGTTTGGTGTATCAACTTCCTAGGGGCGTAAATTTGGCATACGATCATCATTTGGGTGACCGGTAGCTCGTTGGAAAGGTATCGATGGGGAGATTAATTTTGGGGGCTCAATCAAAGCCTTTGTATATAATTGAGATTCTTGATCATGAAAAAACTTCGTTTAGGCCCTCAAAATGGCCCCAAAAGTTTAGGAACCGAAAAACTACTAAAAATAGTAAATTGCCAGAAGACTGTTTTGAGCCAGTTGGAATAGCTAGGTGGCCACTGATTTCCACCTGGATCAGATTATGTGATCCATAAACTGTACATATTTATAGGATTTATAAAAAAATAGCTAGAGAAGTAGCTAGGTAGGTCTGCTTTCTCATCCAAGGTTGACCTTATCATTATGTCTCTTATATAAAGGAGCATACCTTAGCTTAGCTCAAGTACTCTGCAATCTTTCTGAAATTAACCAAATAAAACTACAAGAAACTTGTAATGTACGCAACCCCTAGTTGGGTCACTTCGTTGCTAAAACGACCCAATAAAATTTCTGACAACAATTTAAAATGTGGAAAACAACATGCAACGTGACATTAAAGTTCATTAAACTGTCCATACTCAATAAAAACGTAAAAATGATTAATCTTACTATGCATAAAAACAATTAAATATGTTCAACATTATTCGACCATAGAAATAGAGGCATGAATGCATATTTCTGCTCACAGTAAGCAACATTAATCAAATATAACTCAGAGTAAGATGCACAACAAATATATCAACATTTAACACAACTCAACATAGCATATAAGAGAACTTATCTTATGAAATGTGAAACTTGATGAAGAGGATGGACGTTCCTTCCAACCGTAGCCTTTTTGTTCTAGTTCTCAACAATAAGACACCCTCGAGATGGGGCTATGAATCCAAAAGAGACGGTGGTCCCTAAGGTTGGCTATTGTCCCCCTCTCAACAATCAAACTCACAACTAATTCCAGTCCACCAACTCTCTTCCCCTCAACTTGCACAATCTAAGGGATGAAATCGCCCTTCACTACACTCAGCCCCTCGGGACTTTCCACTCCCCTCCAGGGCTTCCAACACATGTTGGACAAGAATCCTACTTGTTGGGACCTCAGGAATTCTACAACTGCAACATGAATTTTCCCAACAACAAAATGTGTGCTTCCTTGGATGGATTTTGAACATAACTTCACTCACATGCCTGTAACCTCTTTCTAAATGAAATTACAGCTCCAAACAGCTATCAAACATGCCCACAACAATGACCTTCAAGCTTCAACACTCAAAACTCCATTATTGGCTAGAAAAATCCATGTAAAAACAACTCTCTATGCAAAAAACGTGAATACATAATTCCAGTCTCTTCCTCATATGCATTTTCCTCTCTTTCTCTTGCTTTCTTGACTTGCACTCTTCCCCAAGCTGATTGTACTCATCCCACATTCTCTCAATAACTATGGGAAGTGTCTCTGACAAAAACCCTCTTACATGAATTCAATGATTGGGCTCTAGAACACTCAACAACTAATGGAAGGTTCATGGTAAGGATAATTTAGAAAGAAATGAGAAATGGGTTTTAGTTTAATAGACATGGGTAAACTCTCCTGCTTGGACCCCTTCCCTCTCTTGTGGATACTTAGCCCCCAAATATCTATCTATGTATGTCTATAGCTGGCAATACATTTCATTCATTATATTTTAGTTTACATCATTTACATATTGGCTCTTGGCCATACATCACATTTACAATATACATCGCTTGGATCTTGGCCATGTACTAAATTTAAAATACACATCACTAGTTTGGGGTTTGAAAATAGGGATGTTACATTCCCCTCCCCCTACAAACTACATTGTCCTTAGTTCACATAGCCATATAGCTTACACATTGACACATATAAAAACATTACATCAAAATACTTGATAATTCCACAACTTAATGACTCACACAACATTTCCAACCATCAACTCTCTTTTCTCCTCAACACCACATTAGCTGGAAAGGAATATCAAAGTTGTCACTACATGAAATTCAGCTGCCAAAATGGAGTCTTCATTCGCTTATGTACAAATATACATTTAGTTTTCTTCAAAATTTTCAAAAATTTGTGGGTATGCCTCTCGCATGGATTCCTCATGCTCCCATGTAGAATCTTCAAGATCGTAATAGATCATTTTAACCTTTACCAAGCCAATGTCTTTGTTCCTGAGAACTTTGATTTTTCAGTCCAGGATGCGCACTAGTTCCACCTAGAAATCCCCTTTGTGTTCCACCTGGATCACATTCCAATCAATCACATGATTAGGATCATGTACATACGTTTTTAATAAAGACACATGGAAAACATTATGAATTCTCATAGATGCAGGTAATCCTAGCATGTATGCAATTGGTCCCATCTTTTCTGAAACCTCAAAATTCCCATAATATCTCACTGCCAACTTTGGGTAACTTCCCAATTTCAATGAGCTTATCTTGAATTTAACTTTCAAAAATACATGCTCTCCCACTTTGAATTCTCTATGTGTTCTTTTTTTATTGACATAATTATTTTTCCTATATTGTGCAACTTTCAAATTCTGCTTGATCGTTACCATATGTTCTTCCATTTCTCTTAACAATTCTGGCCCAATCACATGTAGATTTTAATCTTGTACAATATTTTACTGCAAATATATTTTCAATAAAAGAACAGAAAATATACAATGGAAAATACACACATTACATACAGATTTTTCCCCTGGAGACCTAAACCGGGAAAACCAACCTATTCTATATTCATTCATAGTGATACATTTTTTACAATATAATATACATATAGGAGCCAACGACATCCAAAAACCTAACCCAATGACCTGGATTAGTCAACAACCCTAATTCCTTAAACGAGAATAGAAAACCATCAACAAAAACCATGTGCCGAAAAACCTCCCAACAATGGACACAAAACTCAAGGCGACATGAAAAAACGAGGAAAAATGCGACACATTTCCTGAGGCAATTTTTTTTTCTCAGGGGCACTTCTCTCAAAGCCCCTGCAACCCCCGAAGGGGGGGCCTAGTGACCCCCCCTCAAACTCCCCTGCATGCTCGGTATAACGTAGTAGACACTAGAGCTAGTCGTGCAAAGAATATAACACATACCCAACATTCTCCCACTTGTTGTTTTCTTTGTATACAGGGGGTTATAGGGTTACATAGTCAACAATCTAGGGAAGCAATGCCCATGGATCCTCTACACCAAGAGAACTTCTCAGTGCTCATAGATTTTGTTAATGAATCTGCAACATTCTTCAAAGTGTCCACCCTCATCAACAACACTTTCTTTTCTTCAACCATGTCTCTCACAAAGTGATATTGAATGTCAATATGCTTTGTATTTGAATGATAAGTTGGGTTCTTCGCTAGAAAAATTGCACTCGGATTGTCACAATATATCCTTACAACTTGTTGTACCAACCCAATACCTAAACACAATCTTTGTAACCATATTGCTTCCTTACGTGCATGAATGTTTTCCATGTATTCAACTCCTGTAGTTGAAAGTGCCACTACAATCTGTCTTTTTCTGATCCAACTAATTTCTCCTCCAAACAAGTTAAACACATACCCGCTTGTAGATCTCCTATGATCTAGATCTTCAGCCTAGTTTGCATCCACAAAGACATGTATTTCCAACACTTTGTCCAATCTTGGTCTTCCTTGGTAGCACAATCCATAGCTATCAATGCCACGTAAATAGCTGAAAACCATTTTTATTGTTGTCTATTGCTCCTTCCCTGGTTTTGGCATATACCTGCTCAAAACTCCAATTGCATGTGCAATGTACAGTCTAGTACAGACCATTTCATACATCAAAATTCCAACTACACTCGCATATGGAACACAAGACATGTCCTCCTCCTCTTCATGTGTCTTGGGACAATGATCCACAGATAACTTTACACCAACAAGAATAGGGACCTTGACCGGTTTACATTCCTGCATATTAAACCTTTGCAATATTGTCTCGACATATTTTCTCTGATTTAACCAGATTTTCCTCTTTTTCCGATCTCTTTTAATTTCCATGCCCAAAATGAAATTTGAAGCACTGAGATCCTTCATGTCAAATTTAGAGGACAACTGAGTTTTCACATCCCGGATAATCTCCTTGTTGTTTTCTATCAACAACATGTCATCCACATACAAGACCAAATAAATCAAATGATCACCAATTAATTTAAAATACACATAATGATTCTCTTTGCTTCTTGTGAAGTCAAGTCCCAACATATAAGTATCAAATTTTTGATACCACGTCTTTGGTGATTGTTTTAAACCATACCAGGACTTTTTCAGCTTACATACATCTTCTTCTTTCCCTTCACAGAAAATTCTTTTGGTTGCTTCATATAGATTTCTTCTTCCAGATCCCCATGCAGAAATGTTTTCTTCACATCCATCTGTTCTACTTCAAAATCAAATGCAACAACAACAAATAACAAAAATATTGTAGAAGTTAACTTGGAAACAAGAGAAAAAATCTCACCAAAATCAACTCCCTCAACTTGGGAATAACCATTTGCTACAAATCGAGCTTTGTATTTCTCCACTTTTCCTTCTGCATTCAACTTCATTTTACCCGTTTGCTTCCAATGAGATTTCTTCCAATCGACAACTCCAGTAGATCCAAAGCCTCATTCTTATACAAGGTTGCCATTTCTTCATCCATGGCCTTTTTCCAAAGCTTTCCATCCTCTAAATCCACTACCTCCCTAACAGTTCTAGGATCATCATCAATAATAGACAAAGAAAAATTTGAACAAAAATCAGATGGATTATACCTTTCCGGTATCCTTCTTTCTCAAACCAATCTCCTCGATACTGGAGTATGATGATCTTATTCTTCTTATTCTTGTTCTTTTGTAGAGTTTGATTCATCATCATTTAAATCAAACTATATTTTCTCTAGTTCTTCCTTACTTGGTAGGACTTCCTATTTACCAACATCGTTCATTTCTTTAAATACCACATCTCGGATATAAAAAACCCTCTTATTTTCTAGGTTCCAAATATTATAACCTTTGAGACCATCTTTATACCCAATAAAGATACACTTTTCATCCTTCTTATCTAGCTTACTCATGTTTTCCTTTGGAACATGAACATAGGCCTCACAGCCAAATACCTTGAGATGTGTGAGAGAAGGTTTCTTACTAGTCGATACCTCTTGTGGAGTCTTTTGATCCAATGTTGATCAGAGTGATTTGTTGACCATGTAACATGCAATACCCACTACCTCTACCCATAATTATTTCCCTAACCCGACACCATTGAGGATGCACCTTTCTTTTTCCATCAGTTTCCTTTTCATCCTTTCTGCACCTCCATTATGCAGAGGTGTATATGGAGTAGTCTTTTTCCTTGATATACCACACTTATTACAGAATTCTTCAAATTCATTCCCATAGAACTCTCTGCCATTATCTATCCTCAACACCTTAATTATTTTCTCTGTTTGATTCTCAACAAGAGCCTTATACTCTTTAAACCTGTCAAAGACTTTAGATTTCTTCCTGAGGAAATACATCCAAGTATTCCTCGATAAGTCATATATAAATGAGACATAATACACAGATTTTCCCAATGATGGAACCGACACAGGTCCAAACACATCATTGTGAACTAGCTGTAAAATTCCTTCTGCCCTCACTGCACCAAAGGGGAATATTACCTGATTATGCTTCCCATATACACAATGTTCACAGAAATCAAAATCTAGAGAGAAGTTAGACTTACCTTCAACCATACCTTTATCATGTAGTAGTCGAAGACCCTTCTCTCCGATATGCCCCAGTCTTTGATGCAATATCATAACCTTTTCTCTAGAGTTGTAGGAGTTCTTTATTCTTCAGCTCCAATGTCAAGAACAATGGAACTATTACACCCATCACTAATAGTTCTTCCTTGCATCTTATAAAGAGTTCCAAACCTAACTCCCTTCAACAACACCATTTCTCCTCAAACCATCCTGCAGGTTTCCTTTTCAAATATTGTTTTTACCTCTACATTGTCCATGTTGCTTACATAAATCAAATTTCTGGCCAAACCTGGGATGTGCAGAACACTAGGTAGTGTTATAATTCTTCCATCTATGAGACTCAACTTGACGTTTCCTTGTCCTATGATTCTGGTTGTCGAGTCATCACCTAGGAAAACATTACCTCCATCATACCTTTGATATTCACATAACCACTCCTTATGGGGATTCATATGAAAGGATGCACCTCAGTCAACCAACCATGCCTCATGATATGCATGTGTGCTTAAAGAATCCAAGTACACATCCCCTCCTTCTTCCTTGGAGGTATTTTCTTCTGTAGAAGGAGCTTCTTCAAATCCCTTATTTTTATCAATTTGGATCTACATTGCTTCTTATAGTGCCCTTCTTTTCCACATTTCCAACATACCTTTACAAATTTTCTGGGGATTTAGATCTACCCTTAGACTTAGATCTCCCACTTGAGGACTTAGATCTATTTCTTTCCTAGGAGCATCCTCTTGCAAATAATGCATCTGTGCTATGTCCTTCCATGTTCTTTCGTATCATCTCCTCCGACAACAAGGATGAGACCACTTCATAAAACTTCAAGGTAGTTGTATTACTACCTATGGCCACAACCAGACTATTCCATGAGTCTAGTAAAGAGAACAATAAATTGATACACTTATATTCATCTAATATTTTAATCTCAATAGATACTAATTGACTTACTTCAGTATTGAAGGCGATCAAATGCTTTGCCACCAAGTCTCCATCTCTCATCCTCAGGTTATACAACTTCTTTCTCAAGAAAATTTTATTTACTAGGGACTTAGAATGATACATCTTCCCCAACTTATCCCATAAATCTTTGGTTGTAGCTTCCTCTGACACATTCAATAATATTGAATCTGAGAGACACAGTCATATTGTGCTCTTCTCCTTTTGATCCAATTTTTTCCATTCATCTACTCAAGTTCTTGTAGGTGAAGTACCTGGATCCACCATGATCCACTAATCTCTCTCTACCAACATATCTTCCATATTGAGCTCCCACAACTCAAAATTTTTCCCATTAAACTTCTCGATCTCCATTTTCGAATTGCTTGCCATTTATTTTTGTTGGTTGTGGAGCCTGATTATCTTCCTGATTCAGAGGTCCTTTCTTTCAGTCGTGTTTATACCCCATGAAGTATTTACACCCCAGAAGTATGTACACTCTTCCACGCGGGGGAGTGCATAGGGGGGGTACCCCCTCTGCGGGGTCCGAGGGGGCTATCCCCCCGGCTGGGGGGTCTGGGGGCAAGCAGGCCCGGGTTCAGGGGCAAAGCCCCCGAAGCAAAAATTGCCTTGTAAAAGTATATTGTAATTTCATTGTAAATCTGGACCATTCATTATAAGGTCACATATCTAACAGTAGAGATTATGTTAGGGTTTTTTTCCCTAGAAGGCAACCCTCTTTTATGAGGGAAATGTATTGCGGCTATGGATGATGGTGAATATTGTATTCTAAGAGAGGAAACTGTGAGAGAAAGAAGAGGAAGTTACAGCAGGTTTTTTTGTAGGTTGTATCCCTTCATTTGCTGGATAATAATAAATGAAGGACTTGGCAATTTCTCTGGTGGATGTAGCCCACACTGGGTGAACCACGTAAATCTGTGTCTCTCTTGTATTGTGTGTCTTCTGTGTTTTGTTTCTGCATTTGTTTTATTTTATTTCTCCGCGGTCCTGTTTTTCTAACACTTTTCACCTGAAAAATCAATACCACAGATCTCCCATTGTAACAAGGGTTATCACAGTCCCAAGCCAAACCCTTAACCACAAAGGCATCTCCCTGAAGCCAACAAAGCTCTGATACCAAATGTATATTTTAACCTAGTACAATATTTTACTGCAAATAGATTTTCAATAAAAGAACAGAAAATATACAATGAAAAATACACACATTACACAGAGATTTTTCCCCTGGAAAACCAAACTGGGAAAACCAACATATTATATATTCATTCATAGTTATACATTGTTTAAAATACAATATACATATAGGAGACGGCGACATCCAAAAACCTAACCCAATGACTTGGATTAGTCAACAACCCTAATTCCTTAACCAGAAATAGAAAACCATCGGCAAAAATCATGTTCCGAAAAACTGCCCAACAATGGACAGGAAAATAGAGGTGACATGAAAAACGAGGCAAAAATGTGACACGTTTCCTTAGGCAAAAAAACAATTCTCGTGGGCACTGCCCCCAATCCCCCACACAAGGGGGTTATCGCCCTCCTGCAACCCCCAAAAGGGGGGGCTAGCCTCGATCTCATCATGCAAATAATATAACACATACATAACCCTATCTACTAAGTTGTCCCAACTTACTGGTATGTTGCATTTTTTTCCATACAATGATTCAAACGGGTGCATCTTCAATGATTCTTGATACCCACTATTGTATGAAAACTCAACTAAATAGATATAGTCCTCCCACCTAAAAGGCTTGTCCATTACATACATCCTCAACATATATTCAATTATCTGATTAATCATTTTTGTCTGCACATCTGACTATGGGTGATATGTTGTACTGAAATTCAAATTGGTCCCAAATCCTTTAAACAACTCTTTCCAAAAATTGGAAGTGAACTTGGGATCTTGATCCAACACTATTGTCTTAGGAACACCATGTAGCCTAGAAACTTCTCTCATATAATTTTTTGCAATGTTGGCTACATTATGAGTTACTTTCACTCGAATGAAATGTGCATCCTTTGTAAGCTTTTCCACCACTACCATGATGGAATCGTGTTTCCTTATTGTCCTAGGAAATTTGGTCATGAAATCTATAGTAACAACTTCCCATTTTCACTCAGGAATGGGCAAGGACTGCAACAATCTTGTTGGATGTCTATGCTCAACCTTTACCTTCTGACATTCCATGCATCTGGCCAAATAATCCATGACATATTTCTTCACTCCAAAACAAAAAAATATTGGCCTCTTACAATTGTAATAGTTTTTTGGTATCTTGGATGTCCAATGTGTGGCGCATTATGCTTCTCTTTTTGAACCAAATTTCTCAATTCCTAATAATTGGGAATATAAAATATGTTCTGATATAAGAGGAATCCATCCTCTTCCAGATTGTAATCCTTATATTTATGTTGTATAGCATTATGTTGTAAGCTTTCTTTGACTTGCACATAATGCTCATCCATTGTTACAACCTCTAGAATTCTTTCTTTTAAATTTGTCTTGTACATACTAATGGTTGTAGCATGAATTTTATGCACCCTTTTATTGAGTGCATCAACCACCTTGTTCTCTTTTCCCTTTATGTGCTTTATGTCAAAGTCATATTCACTCATAAATTCCAACCATCTAGTTTGTCTAGCATTTAGTGTTGGTTAGTTCAAACAAATATTTCAGACCACTATGGTATGTCCTTCATTCAAATTTTATGCCCATGAGGTAATGCCCCCACATCCTTAAGGCATGTACTATGGCTTCCAACTCTAAGTCATGTGTGGCATAATTTATTTCATGTTCCTTCAATTTTCTTGATTTATAACAAATTACTTGTCCATTTTTAATAAGGACTCCATCGAGCCCTTCCTTGCATGCATATGTACACACAAGAAAATTCTCATTTAGATCTGCAACTTTCAAAATATGTGCACTGGTTAATAAATATTTTAATCATTGGAAATTTTCTTCACACTTGGCACACCATTAAAATTTTACTCCTTTCTTTTGCAAAGATGTTATTGGGTGTGCAATCTTGGAGAATCTTACAATGGATCTCCTATAATAACCAACTAGACCCATAAATGATCTAACCTATGAAATGTTTGTTGGTGTTGTCCAACCCTTGTTTTTTTCAATCTTTTCTAGATCCACTGCTATTCCATCCTTTGAAAAAATGTGACCCAAACAATGGATTTGTGTTTGACAGAAAGTACAGTTACTCAATTAGGCATACACTTAGGGCTCTCTTAACACTTGTAGCACCATCCTCAAATGTCTCTCATGCTCCTCTTCCGTCTTGGAATAGATAAGAATATCATCCAACAATACGATGAAAAACTTGTCCAGGAACTCTACGAAAACCCCATTCATCAGACACATAAATCAAGTCGACGCATTTGTCAATACAAACAACACCACCACAAATGATTCTCACTTGATGATAACCTGATCTCAAGTCAATATTGGAGAATATATTTGATCTTTTCAGTTGATCAAACCGATCATCAATCCTTGGAAAAGGATATTTCGTCTTGATTGTAAACTTGTTCAACTATATGAAGTCAATACATAACCTCAACATTCCATCTTTTTTCTTGATAAAAATGACTGGGGAACCCCAGGGAGAAACAATTGGGAATATGTACCCTTTCTTTAACAACTCTTCTAGCTTCATTTGCAACTCTTTTAGCTCTGGTGTGCTCATTCTTTAGGGATCCTTAGATACTAGGGTAGCTCCAGGAATTAAGTCAATAGAGAAAACAATATCCCTCTTTGGTGGTAATCTTGGCAACTCCTCAAACACTTTTTTAAACTCTTTCAAGACTGGATAATATGCAATACTTGGCTCCTTATCCTTCATTGGCTCTTCCATATGGGCTGCATATATCTGACATCCTTTTCTAAAACATTTTTTCAGCTATAATGTTGAAATCTCTTGGACAGATATAGGCCTTGGGATACCTTGCAATGTCCTTGGATTCCCTTCTTCATCAAGACATGTGAAAACCTTATTATAAAAATCTAAAATAACATGATGTTTTTCTAGCCAATCCATATTAATCAAGCAATCATAAGACCCCAACAATATGATGTTGAAATATGACTTAGTGTTAATTCCATTCAATTTTATAAGGAATTCTTTGACAAGCTCATTAATTATTCTCTTAGTTCTAGTAGCTAGTTGAACTAACCAAGACTTTTCATGTTTGCATTTCTTAAATTTAAATCCTTCAACTTTATTTGGATCTATATAACTTTGAATAGCTCCAGAATCAATTAAAATGGCTATGGGTTGATTATTAATCTTACCTTCCACTTCAATCACCTGGGATTAATAGTCTGCTTGTTTATTGTCTAAGGCTGCATAGATCCCTGGCATGCTTTTCACCACGTCCTTTGTTGTATCCTATTTCTTTATTTTATGCAAAGTCTTCATCTTATCTCCTTGGTGAGGACAATATTTATACATGTGATCTCCTTCACATCCCCAACACTTTATGGGTTGTTGTCTTGGCCTCTTTCTCAAGGAATCTGTCATTTTTTTATCGCCTTGAGATGGTTTCACTTGCTGGTATGATTGATATCTATTCCTTATGAAAGGTGTTTTGAATCCTTTCTTCCTTTGATCCATATTTCATTTCTTCCTATCATCCCAATCCTTTTGAAAGGGTGTCCTTCCTCTGTTCTTCTCATATAAGTACTTGGCCTTTCTTGTGGCTTCTTCTAAATTATTAGGTTCATCAAACTAAATTTTATCCTTGTAGAAGTATGGAAGTCCACTCATGAATATTTGAATTTTGACATTTTCATATTGGATCAAGCTCACATACTTGAGAAGTTCCAGAAAATTTCTCTCATATTCATCTATGGTCATGTTCCCAAGTTTAAGTTTAAACAAATCTTGCATATTCTTTTCATAATATTGCTCTGAAAATTATTGTTGCTGAAAATATTTCTTGAACTGCTTCCAAGAAATTATTTTCTCATCAAGGTGATTAACTTGCTTCAACCGATGCCACCACATAGACACATTTCCTTGAAGGTGGTAGACTCCAAATATGGCTTCTACATTTTATGAGTAGTTATGCAACTGGAAATATTTCATCATTCCCAACAACCATGCCTCTGCATCTTCTCCTTTCTTGTTTTCTCCATCAAATTATGGTGGCTTGATTTTCCTTAACTCCCCTTGCAAGCTATTTGAACCATGACTCCTTTTCTGATGCCTGATGGGAGATATACTTGGGCTACTTTCTGACCTTGAAAATGCATGTGTTTTTCTGGTTGATTTCCCTGGGAATGATGATGTTGGTGCTTGTTAATACTCCTTGATCGTATAGATCCTCCATGATCATCCCTCATATCATGAGACTTAGACACTTCCACTTTCCTGGAACTAGCTTCTTGCCTTATGCCCAAACATTTTTTAGATTTCCTATGCATCATATTCGTTATTTGTAGTATCTCCTCTTTAACTTTCATGATCCTTTCATTATCATCTATATATATTTGCACTTCTTTTTGCAGGCTTCTCATAGTTACAGGCTCCCGCCTGTCTCTTCTTCCATTAGACCCAGTCTCAAAATTACCCATGATGATATGAAAACCTATAATTTATTATTCATGGATGTAAGACCCTTGAGCATCCTCCATATCTCTAATTCTCGTGTAGGAACTAAGGTCTACTTTTCTGTATCTAAAATTCTACAAGAATGTGCATGCAATAATTGTTATTATAATTAATTATTAGAACGTGCATCTAAAATATTAATTAATTAGATTGCATGTTATCCTTCACGCCAAATTATGAAGAATATTAATGCACTGTTCCAAAATATTATTCCTTAAATTCATTCTTCTCTTAAACAAATTTCCAATGGTTGTACCCTTACCTCATTATGAGTTTTGAGCGAAAAGTTACAACATTTACAAGTTGTAATTTCCACTCTTTTATTGTTACGAAAATCTATTTTATCACTTCCTAATAAATTTTATTGGTCAAATCAAAATTTTGGGTGGAAAAATGTATTCTCCTCCTCAATACCTTTCCAGTGACTATCCATTTTCTCAAATTTGAGCTCCGAGTTGAAAGTTATGGTCTGGAGAAGTTTTGATTGTTTTTCCAATTTACTCATGTATAATACATGTGTCTTCTTTCTCTTCCTACACATTTTTCAAGTACCCATAACCCAAATCTAACTCCATGGATGTCTTCTACGGTCATAATATTTCTATATACGTCTCCTGTGCCTCAAACAAACTTCTAAGCGAGAAGTTATTCCCTTTGGAAGTAAATTGGTCTTGAAATTTTACCTTAATTGTTTTAGCTCTAACTTTCTCATACAAGCTTTGTTTTGCGCCCGAAATATCTCATTGGATAGCTCTCTCTGAGTTCTTTTATTTAAGATAGAAATACATAGTGTACCTTGGTATACTCTGTTCTCGTGGGTTTTGACTACCTAAAAATATCGTTTAGGGCCTCGAAATCACCCTGCAAGTTCGTGACCTTCAAAAACCTAAAAATTTCATAAAAATTCAACTATTTTACTATTGTAACAACCTTTTAATTATGATTCCTCGATCTCAAATAAAAGGAAATCTGGACCATTGATTCTCTCTATGTCAGTGATCGACAATCGGCAATTTATTATTGTAACCCAAACTTGCCAACCGATCTCCCTGATGCTCAATTATCGACCATTGACTATTTCTCTTCGCAAACCAAAACTGCTAGTGAATATACTTGACGCCTGATCATCGACCATCGAACATCGGAGGATTATCTTGGAAAACCAAAATTTCTCGTGAATCTCCTTGATTCCCAATCTTCGACCATCGACCATCAGAGGATTCTCTTGGAAAACAAAAAAATCTCGTGATTCTCCCCAACACCTGATCTTTGACCATCGATCATCTTTTTGCTGACATAGAAACTATGCTAACGTGGCATGACACATAGATGTTGACGCGGCATGACACATCACCCCAAGGTATCAAATTGGTTGATGTGGAATGACATGTGGATGATGATGTGCCATGACGCATGGATGATGGCATCATCCTCTTTTCCTTAATTGATAATCGACCACTTCTCTTGGAAGACTTAAAATACTCCTCTAAATCGTTCGATGCCCAATCATCGACCATCGGTGATCAGAGATTTCTCTTGATAAAATGAAAACTCTCACAATTTTTTTTTGATTCCCAATCATCGAAGATCCTCTTTGGATGCACAAAACCTTCTCCAAATCCCGTTGATCCTTGATCGTCGACCATCGACGAATTTTGTTGGAAGATTTCAACACTTAGAAAATTTGGCCAAAATTTGTCGAGCCCGACCATTAGCCGTTGACGATCCTCTTTGGATGCATTGAAACCTTTTCCAAATTCTGTCAATCCTCGATTATCATCCATCAGTGGAATTTGACACTCAGAAATTTTGGCCAAACTCTGTTGATCCCTGACCATCGATAGTTGGTGATTAGATATTTCTTTTGACCGAACCCAACTCTTCTCAAAAATCATCGATTATGTTGGATTACTGAGAGCGGGAGTGAATTAGTAATAGAGCAATTTAATCATTTTTAACCATATAATCCAAGTGTTATATCAATGAATCATTATCATCCAATAATTGCAGAGCAATGAACAAATGAACAATCATACACATACACAGTACACCAGTGTTTTACGTGGAAACCCAAAGTGGGAGAAAACCATAGAATGTGTTTTCTTATATGTATTGAAGAATTGCATTCATTGGAAGCACCAACTTCCTTTGTTTTCCAGTTGCAACTGGAAGGAGGCTCCAACCCCCTAGTTTCTCAGGATACAACCCGAGGGAAGATCCAACCCCCCAATTCTCTGGATACAACTAGAAGGAGTCTACAACCCCCTATGTTCTCTAGCTACAACCAGAAGGTGGCTACAACCACCTGTCCTTGCCCTGTACTTCCACCCTAAAGTAGAAGTAGAATGATGGAACCACTGTCACACTATCACTGTGAGATATACCGATGTAAACCGGTACCAATAAATCTGAACCATGCATCAACCTGTAATCAAACTGTACCATAAACAAGTGCATCAACCATGCACCAACCTGTACCTCAACCTGTAATCAACATGTACCATAAACAAGTGCATCAACCATGCACCAACCTGTACCTCAACCAGTACCATAAACAAGTGCATCAACATGTACCAAACAACCTGTAATCAACCTGTACCATAAAAAAGTGCATCCAACCATGTACCAAGTATGTACCAATCATGTGTCAACTACTCATCAACTATGACTCATCAATATGTACCAACATCATCCACTACTTGTCTCAACCATGTACTCAACATGTACCTCAACCAAAAACCCTC
>ML821107.1:122035-147691 GCA_009831015.1 Picea engelmannii | reverse complement strand
GTTGCTGAAATTGTGATTGAAATTGAGGAAATTGATTTGGGAACAGGGGTTGTTGACCTCTCCAATTTGGATTCCATTGGTTAAGGTAAGGTTGTTGTTGTGAAGGCCAAGGTGTCCATATTGTTGGGTCTACAAAGGGAGGGCTTGTTCTTTGCATGGGTGGGTAATTCATTTGATTGGAGGGTGGGTATTTCATTTGGTTAAAGGGAGGGTAATTTTCTTGACTAAAAGAAGGATAATTATTCCAACGATTAGAATATGTAAATGGCATATTAGGATTCATACCTTGTCCCCGTGGTTGCCATTTCCTTCTCTGTGTCAATAGATAGACAGCTTCAGCTTCTTCATCAGTTGGTTGTAATGCTGCTTTGATTCCTAGTAAAGAAGGGCATTGTTGAGTTTCATGATCCTTATCACAAATGGTGCAAATTGGATTTTTGTCCAATGGGCATTCCCTTCGTGGGTGCTTATCTCTACATTTGGAACAAAATATGGACAAAGATGCTTCTGCTTTGGCTTGTTTCTTTTTAATCTGCAAGGTGTCAATTTGTGAAGAAAAAGAACTTAACATTTCAGTTTTAAAATCCTCAAGTAAATTACCTATTTTGGCTCTTGTTGCTCCTCCACTCGATGATTTTTGAACTCTTGAAAATGTGGTATCCCTGTTGTTTGATCTATTCCTTGCAGCTCCTCTTGAACATCTTTTACAGAGGTTAACAATTTCATCATATGATTCTTTAGATATGTCCCCTTTTCCAAGCATATTCAGCATATCTAGACAGTCATCCCTTACTCCTTTTAATAATATTGTTTTAAGAATATCTTTACTTACATCGGGGTGATTGGATCTTTGTAGATTATACTGTAGCCTTTCCACAAAGTCCTCCAGATTTTCATCCTCTTTCTGTATCATCTTGAATAGTTCCTCTCTTTTTTCTCTTGTTCAATAATAGTCTTGATATTTGTGCAGAAATTTCTATTTCATCTGATCCCATGTTGTGATTACATGACCTCCAATATTCATGAACCATCTTAATGCATTTACCTTTACTGTTGTTGGAAATAGCTTTAATTTTTTAGCATTGGAAATGTAATCATAACTTATGCATAATATGTCAAACTCGAAAAGGAATTCATCGGGATCTTCAGAAGATAAACCATGAAAGTTAGGTAAAGCTAAAAGTGAAATATTCTTCATGGGAGCTACTCCTCTAGGAAGATT
This sequence comes from Picea engelmannii, assembly GCA_009831015.1. NCBI lineage: Eukaryota > Viridiplantae > Streptophyta > Pinopsida > Pinales > Pinaceae > Picea > Picea engelmannii. Next base: position 146,469 of record ML821107.1, on the reverse strand, counting down.
ACCAATAGGAAATCCTAAGGTAGAAAAAGAGTTTTCATCATTTACCTCTCCTTCAAGACCTACTTGTTCTTCATGGTGCAGTTCTTCATTATATCCATCCATGGTTTCTTTTGTTTGTTCCCCTACTGCACTTTCTCGATCCTCAATGTTGTCTGCTGGTTTTTCAACTGTCTCCATTTCAAAGTTCGCTTGAAAGGAAGGTTGAGGCTTTGGTTTTCGAGAGCTTCTTCGTTGAGGAACAACAGATTCATATTTTGATATAATCTTGTCGATAAAAGTCTTTCTTCCTCCTCTTCCTCTGCCCCTGCCACATGTAGGGTCAGTTTCCTTGGGGGGTCCACGTTCTCTCATGCAATCTGTACATCTGAAAGAAAAACGTAAATTCTTTTGAAATCTATAATTGCCTTCCCCGGCAACGATGCCAAAATGTTGGTCACTACAATTGCTTATTAATTAAAACAATCAAGTGTTACATAAATTGTCAACCCAAGGAAGTCTGTTTATTTCAAAGGCAATCACACACTGTATATGCTCAATCTCAAAAGCAATCCAAACTTGTAGTAAAAGTTACACTAATCACACCTTGCTTTGAACAAACTGAAGTTCTACTTTGAATTACAGTAAAAGAAATCTATCTATTGTAGAGTTTAAGATTCAAAAGAAAATAATTATCAAAAGAATCATGGATTACATTAAGAAACAACAACCTAGGAAAAATGAACCTTTCAGCATACTGCAAAGAAGACTAACTATTATGTAACAGAGAACATGACCCTATTCCCCAAAGTAGGAATCTTCAACACCTATCTCTGACTATCACACTTTCATAAACTCATTCTAGAAATAGAATCACCAATCAAAATGATCAGCAATTACCTAGGAATGAATTGTATGAAAACGATGTAACAATCAGTGGAAACAAAGTTTCAACAAAATAGAGTTTTAACAAGGTATGGATAAAAATAATACTAACACACTACAAAAACTAATGGGTGAATCTTGTGAAGAAGGTGGGACCTCTCCTTCTCACAAGATTCCCCAGAAATGAAAGGAACTGAGAAGAAATGCTCAGAATGATATTTTATTCATCTGTCAAATGTGACAAGTTACAATATCCAAAGTGAATACGCTCCTTCTTTGTAATTCCCTTCTAGCTAAGCCTTTCGTAATCCCCCTTCTAATGCTGATTTCTCCCCTATTTAAAGAGGAGAATCCTCTTAATACAATTAAGCATAAAATTACATGTGTCCATACAAATCCTATTCTTAGTCTGATCTAATCTTCTATGCTGGAATAGGATATTCTAATCTTCCGTAGAAAAATGTTGTTACAGTGGTTGTAATGGTGCTGGCTTGAGGTACAGTTGTTGCGGCTGGTGTAACAACTCCTTTATTTATCTTTTTTTGTTACTGTTGTATGTGAAATACTGTTTCAGCATCGCAAATCACAGACTTTTTCAGCAACATGATTTGCGTACTATTTGACTGTTTCAGCAACATGGTCTTCAAACAACAACGATGGTTGTAATGGTGTTGGATTAAGGTACAAATGTTGTGGCCAGTGTAACAACTCCTTTAATTATCTTTTCTTGTTACTGTTGTATGTGAAATTTTGTTTCAGCATCGCAAATCACAGACTGTTTCAGCAACAGGATTTGCGTACTATTTGATTGTTTCAGTAACGTGGTCTTCAAACAACAACGATGTATTAACTGCAGTCTTCAAGTTGTTTCAACAACTATATATTTCTGATTAATGGCTAAGTATGAGAGTAATGTAAAATTACATATAAAACAAATTAAACATATAGCAAAGAGAAGAAACGTTATATACCTTTGGAGAAATAGATTAACTTGATAATGTAGAGTTAAATATGAGTGGGAAAACGATGTAATGATAGCAAAAAGTATGAGCAAAAAGGTACATTATAGGGTCCTAATAGCTATGAGTATATACTTGACTGTTTCCTCCATAAATACACTGGATGACCTTTTTCATGTGCATAGAGAGGTAACTTATGATTACGACACGATTTGTTTAGTTTTCTTGAGTTAATTCGATTAAATGTTTGAATTTTTATGATCCTAATCATTTGACTCTTAAGAAATTTTGATCCGGTACCTCACTATTCCGGTACTATAGCTATGGCGCGATCTAGTACTACAACTACAGTCTATTCTGGTACCTGGTCTATTGTGGTACTCAAGCTCCACCTATAATTCTGGTACTATCCTCTCAATGCTATTCCGGTACCCACACGACATGGCATCTGGTACTAGAACAACTCAGCATCCATTTTGGTACTAGCACACTTTGCGCTATTCTGGTAACAACACACTCTACACTATTTCAGTACCAAGTCTTGTGCCCATTCTGGTACTGCCTGTGCACCTAATCTAATATTCATGGCTGCAATTGTGTCTATCCGGTACCAAATCCCTATTTCCATAAATCACTTATTGAACGAGTATGTTGATGGAGATTCCAAGAAGTTAGTTGGATTGAAATCTCCAAAGTAGTTTTGAGATCATGATAGACTTCATCACTCATGCACTTTGTGTCATGAGGATGAAGTCCATCCCTATAGATTCGATATGAATTGCCATCTGTAATATTTTAAAAACTATTTGATAATTATCCTTAGATATTGATAGTAACGACTCACCTTATTTATAAGGGATGTTGTATAGGCAATAGAATAAGATGGATGTAATGAAGCAAGTAGCAAGAACCAAATGATACATATTGTCTTAATGTATGAGATGATGAACTGTTGATTCAATTTACAAGTTGAAGAAATAAAAATGATCTATTGTGCAATTCCTGAGTATGATTAGAACGTTTTAATCTGTTATCTTTTTAGAGGTACCTTGTTGGTTCGGCAAGGGCCCACCTCCCCAGCCAAGGTAAACCTCCCTATACATGATTTGTGTAATTGTGTGAGTGTGATCATTTAACAATTGTATGTGTTGTCAATGATTTCAAATACATTTCAAAGTTCAACATAGAATCATTTTCTTCTGAATTAGTGTGAGTAATTAGACATTGGACATAATAGGTAGTTTCCTTTTCTAATTTTGTAGGTTGAAATTTAATTGACAAGAATCTATTGTGTGGAATTTATAAGAAAGGAGAATGTTATTTTGATTTTGCAAGTGTGGTGTTCTCAGTGGTACAGGAACCATAGGACTTTGTCTCTTATCTTCATGTTCCATAATGAAGTCTCTCAGTCATGTTGGCTGCTTCCTATGCTAAAGAAGGGTTGATTGAATATAATAGAGTTGAGATTGATTTTTGTTTAAGAGTGGTTAAAGTTGATTGTTAATTACTATTTTCAATTGCTATTGGAAACAAGTTCTTAAGTTCATCTCTCCATTTCATAAGCCTGGAATGAACAACCTTTTCACCTAAGAAAGAACCTTCTGATTCATTGTTTTCTTGAGAAGTTTTGTTATCAGTTTTCTCTTCTAAGTTTAAAGTTGTGTGAAGCATTCATAAAATCTAGAAACAAAGTATTGTGTTATTAATTATATCTTGCTTAAGCTAGATACAACAAACATAGGTAGGTTACCTGTTCTCGGCACATATAGTGTAACAACTCTTTTGATTATGAATCCCAGATTGACATATAAATGAGTGTAACATATATTGAACATATTTTTACACCAACAACATTTATGAGGCACCAAGGAGGTTTGACAATGGAAGTTTCAGAGGTTCAGAAAAACATAGTTTTATGAAGCAGTACATGGGATGACAGTGTAGGAGGTCACGTACATACATGGGACTCAAAAGGAGACGACGCATACATACTTGTGATGAAGAAGGAAAGGTCGCATATACATGGAAAGGACATGATAATCTTGAGTAAGTGTTGGTGCTATGTTCCTGAAGTCTAAAGCAAGTTCCCAGGACAACAGTCTACAGGTTTAGATCTATTGCAAAAGTTTTGGTATAGTTACATATTGTTTGATGCTTAGATCTACTCATGGTATGGTGAATGCTTGAAGAATTATTTGTATGGTTCTTATGATGTTTGGATATGTGTTATAGAAAGATTTTGCTCACCCTATGAAATCTTGCAGAGAAGGCCTTATTCCATTTCCTTATGCAGACTTATCTTCCTTATTTACAAAGTCCAGAGCTAAAAATAAATATTTTTTCCACTTGTACACACCTTGCACACTATACAACATGCATATATGTAGGTTGCTCCACTACAACCTGCGTACATCAATATTTGTGCCAGAAAATGAAAATTAATGTCGGGTTTCCATGTCACAACAGGAAATCTATGATCCTTGGCCTTCCACATACTAGAAATGTTTTGAATCGACCCTTCAGCTCCATTTTGAAGGATATAAATGGGACAATTATGAGCTATGGATAAAGGAGAAAGAATTCAACTTTGAGAGGAAAGTTACTCTGGAGAAATTATTTACTTCATATTGAGTCTACATCCCTTTGTCCTTTAAGTATCAACACAGTGTTGAGCCCCTGAGCTCTTCCCTTATTGGTTGAGAATCTCATTGTTTCTCTCTTATGAGCTTGTCGTTGGTGGAGGATTGAAGTGGTGGAGGCCCAGCTAGAAGGAACTTATTTTCTTGGTTCCGAACCATGTCGACAAGGAAGTCTGTAATATTTTCACTTTTGTTGATAATTTATTAATAGAAATACTCATTTCCCGTCCAATTGATATCTTGCAAATATATGAGTTATTATCCATGGGCGTATTTGTTATGTATATTAATGGATTATGCTATCTAATGTGCTAACCTTTTATATTATCACCATATGCTTGATTTGCTTGGTTGTTGAGAACTAGTTGCAGGTATATACCTTTGGGTCAAACTGATCAACAGTGGACTTCATTGAACATCTGGACGAGGTAGGCCTCTTTCTTATCTCGCTTTCATATTGGTTTATATAACATGACTTTGGGATGGATTTTATTTCTGCATTCATTTCCGTTTGTTGTGGTTTACCCTAGCCATAGAGATATTTTCCTCATAACAGAATTGGCGACCATACTGGGGATTAAATCTTCTTTCTTAGGGTTTGGAGTACTTTTCTCCTTAGATTTATCTCATTTCTATTGTGTTTCGTTTCGTATCATTGCTTGTCAAATCTTGTTCACTCTGGGTATGATTTTTTAGCCTTTCTCCCTTGCCTAGGCTTGTTTTGAAACATACTTGTTCTTTTTTCCTTGACAATCACATATATATGCTGGTTGTCCTTCTACAAGCTGCGTACATACACTCTGTTTTCCTAAATAGTCGCGTACATCAGTTTTCCTTGCCTTTTTTCTTGGTATGGTGTTTGTTGGGTGGGATTTGATGTTTGTTGAGCCTTCTTGGGTCTCTATAGTGTTTGTTAAGTGCTTTTGGGATGACAGGAAACCCTTTTTTGGTTGAATTTATGGGCAGAGTCTTTCTCATCATATTTTCATTTTTAATTGTCCTTGTACATTGGGTTGGGTGGTTTTTGGCTTGGTATCCTGCTTGAGTTATCTCTTTTTATACACAATAGGGTTATATATCAAGTTACTTTTCAATCCATTCATTTTCAGTTTTGTTATATTGAAAATACAAAAAAAATAGGCATTTTGCATTGATTGGCATTTTTGTTCTTTTGAGTCCTTATCATTAGCTTAGTGCATGTAATGAAAGATTGCATTTTAATTCATAATTGTAGAGTTGAAATCGAAAATTGCATTGGTCTTTAGAAGCATATCTTTCATTGAAAGTTAAAGTTAGGACTTTGCATTATTTTCATATTTACTTTTCTTGCAGAGTCATAACACCATGAGTTTCACTACCATACCTTTTTTATTAATCACGACCACTTAAATTAATGCTATAATTTAAAATTGATTATTCAAGATTTTATTTTCTAGGGTGCACAAACTAGATTAGGATTTAGTGCCTTGGAATAGGATTTTGTGAGTAAACTTCTCCAAGGAAATTAAATCAACATATGTGTCTAAGACAGAGAGTGGAGAAATCCATTGTATAATTGGTAAGATCAGGAGGCTCTGCTCACACCAGAGTTAATCATGAGGTCACGCAAATTTGGTTGAAGGGATATCCCCCCGATACCTTCCTATTGTCAAAGATATTTCCGGGGATCTATTCATATCTTGGGATCTTGCTAGTGCCTTTACCTCCGTGAGAGGTAGTGCTTTAAAGGTTTCAAGATTTGCTACCCTGCCCATATGGTGGACCTGACTTACGACTACTCACCCTGTGCATAGGTTATGTTATCACAGTAACTTGCCTTGGGTCTTTTAGTTTGTTTTCAATTTTTTTTTTCAAGCCTTAGATTTTAATTTTTCTTTTAAAGTCTCATCCCTTTAAATTTTTTATGATTGGTAGGACCCCTTGGATGATTAAAGTTTTGAGTCTTAGCTCTATTTGGATCCTCAAATTGATTTTTGATCCTTGAACCATTTCTAGCTCATGTTTTATTTGGGTCCCCTTCATGACTTACCCCTAGGTCGATCCCTCCCATTACTAAACTGACGTGACACACCTTCCTCCTCACTCATGATCTTGTAGGCATGCCTCCTTGTCCTTGCTTACCTGTCCTATCATGTTTTGAAGTGGAAGCATTGCCTACTCATCAGACAGTTTTGTAGCGCCCATCACGTTCATTATACCTCCACCTCGAGTCATGATTTCCACGACTGATGTCATGTCCCTTGTTTTCAGTGCTAGAAGTCGGTTAAAGATGCCTTCAAAGATCTTGCATTTATGAGATTTGGTAACAATTTCTAATTTGAAAGACTCAACAGTGTTGCGTTGCGCAAATTTGTAAGTTTTGATCAGGGGATCGCATGTCAACCAAATCCGATGCTAAAAAAGATTCCAGGGCCGACGTTTTCTCAAAGTTCATCCTAAGATATCCCATGTTACCTCCTCTGCGTATTAATTTTCACAGGAAATTTGTGCTTAGGTTTTCATTTTACTAAGCTTGCACAGTGGTAAGGGATCCATATTTGCATTGTAACCTTATTTTTCTCCTCTTTAGACTTGTAATTTTCTTTGCTTGTATCTATGGTCTGATCACTGTTGTTTTCTTTAACCATTAAAGTCGCAAGCCTATAAATAGCCCATCCTTTGTGTATGCATTGCACTACCTAGAGGCACTTCTCAAACCAAATCTGTTTTACTTGCTTCCTTTCACCTTGGGGTTTGGTGTTTCACTCAATTGAAGCGGGCCAAATTCAGACTACCTCCTCACTATTTACACTCCATAATACCTATACAAGCCTAAGGGTTTAATTCCTAAAAAGTATAGCTTGGCTTACTAGCATCAGTCTGTCTAAAGTAGTCAACCTTATCTATTTGAATCCCTATTCAAATCCTTCCTGGTCATTACCATCCCTTAAACTTCTTAAAATCCCTCATTTTGAGCCATGGATACTCCTTAATCAAGGAAGACACACAAAGGTGGCAAGGTGGTCAGAACAGAACCGGTGGACATGCATATTTTTGATACAGATCCCATAGAAAGAGATTCCTTTCAAAGAGTAGGGTGCCTCTCTTTTTGTCAGAACATGCAGAGAGGCCATCCAGAGGTAGAAAGACAGTTTGCACTACAGTTTGATGGTAAGAAAACTAAGGTTGGGGATTTGGAGTTTGAAGTGACTGAAGCCTCTATCTCAGCTACAACAAGGATCCCCATTATAGGTGAAAGGTGGTTCAAAGCCATGGCTTTGAGTTCAGCCTATGAAAAAGATATTTTTCAACCTGAATATCAAGCCAATGACTTGTCCAAATGTATGCCAAGGAGTCAATTGATTGAACAATTTGACATATTACTGAAGATCATACAAAGATATTTTACTTGTGAAGGGAGATTCAACACCTTGTACCAGTACCATATAAGGATGTTGCTACATTTTATTGGTAAGGTTGAGATGAATGTTCCTTATTACTTGTTGAGGAGTATAGGTAAGATGTTAGACAAGATACATGCCAAATCTAAAGATGTGGATTCTAGACTTTTTCACTTTGGATTAATCAGAATGCTAGTCTCTGAGGAATTGGATAAGAAAGAGATTTCATGGGAGCATTTTTTTGTTACCTCTCATTTCAAGTTGGATTTAGCACCAACTCCTCAATAAAAGAAGGCAAGTCCTTTGTCACCCACCAGTGCTACTAAAGAAGTAACTAGTAGGAAGAGAAAGGGAAGAACCCCTGTTCAAGTTCTAGAGATCAACAAGCAGGTCATGGAGGCTGAGGAGGAAGTTTGTCCTTCTCTACACAAATATTTTTCACCACCTCCTCCACCATGGTTAGAAGAGGTTCCTTCTTCTACCAAGGCTACATCCAAGAAAGGGAAGAAGCTTCTCTTTCCCTCTTCTCCTCCAACAGTCGAAATTAAGGGTAAAAGGCCTTTCACAAGGTCATCAATTCTTGAGGAGGTTTTCAAAGAACAATCTTTACCAGAAACCCCTATTCAAAAGAAGAAGGGTAAGAGCATTAAAAATCATGTGGAGGAAAAATCAGAAACCATTATTCAAAGGAAGAAGGGTAAAGGTAGTTCTTAGCCTACTGAAGGGAAACAAGAAACCCTTATACAGAAGGGTAAGGATAAAGGTACTAAAAGACCTTTGGAGAGTAAATATGAAACCTCTGAGAAAGGCATTGAGAAGCCTATTGAAAGAAAAGATGAAACCCTTGTGCTAAGAAAGAAGAATAAAAGTAAAGTCATCAAGGAACTTGATGAGGTAGACAAGAAACTTCCCATGCAGGAGGAAGAGGAGTCTGAGAAAAATCCTAGTGAGACTATACATGCCACTGTTCCTCCTGACAATCAGACCTACAAAAGACTTATCAATCAACTTAGATATGCAAGAAAAGAAATAACTCGTCTTAAAGCAGAAGATAAGGTCAATTTGGCTCAGATGAAAGAGCTCATGGATGGCTACAGTCACACCCTTGACTTGGCAAGATTTGCAGCAAGGAGGGCCCAACCCCTTCATAGACAGCTAAGGAATCTCTACAGGCAGAACAAAGGCTTCCAATCTCAGAATAGGAAGCTAAAGGTAGAGTTAAATCATTTTCAAGATGAGGTAGCCCAAATAAATCTACAGGTGTTGGTTGAAGCTTCCATTGAAGATGAAAAACCAGAAGCTAAGGAGAGCACAACTACACCAAATAATCCTGTCAATTCTAGGAAGAAGAAGTCTATTGTGTCAATTGAATATCCTCTTTCTACCAGAAAGAGTATGAGGTTAAGTGTCAAAATGACAAAATAGTTGGTAAAAGGTAAGCCCCATTTTTGAGGATGTGTCTTTTTGGGAGGGTTAACCAATATGAAAATATTATCTCTAACATATATACAGGCTTCTAAGTGCTTAACTATTTGGGTTTTGAGTTTTTACTAAGTGCTAGCTTCCCCATCAGTAGAAGGCACCACCTATTGTGCAGTCAAGGCTCTTGATTAAAACAGTTTTGTCATCATGGAAAACCACAAATTACTTTGCACATGTTCAAGGATTGAAGGTGCTACATTTTTGTAATGCTACCCAAACATACACACAGATGCAACGTAAGTGGCGCTACCTAATATTTCACAGAGGGAAAATAATTGGCACACAGGAACAACACATAGGCACTACTGAATATTTCACAAAGGGTAAAGGTTTGCACACAGGTGAAACACAGGGGTGCTACCTACATGCACTACCCAATATTGCACATAGAGTAGAGTCTGTACACATATGCAACATAGTGACGCTACCTACAGGCACTACCTTTTCTCCTTGTAGTGCGCTACCTAGATTGGCTACCCAAAGAAGCTGCCAATAAAGACCAGGGTTATAGGAGGACCAAGATAACAACTTTTGGATAAGTTGATGATGAAGAAGGATGGAGAAACAACAAATGGCATCATGAAGACAACCACATGCTTTGAAAGACACATGGAAAATAGAGAGTTGCACAAAAAAAGGGAATCAAATTAGTTTGAAATTCAGTTGGATTAGTCACCAACATTTTCCTGTTTTATAACATAGGTGGTTAGATAAGTTGTTAGATCAAATAAATGTTTAGAGTTTTTCAAGGGAAGGGGGCCAACTCGTACCTCTAGTTGTTTCCTCCCTTTTTTTATAAATAGATAGATCATTTTCTTTAGTAGGTTCATATGGTTGAGAAAGGCTCCCTTATACTGTAATACTTTGATGAAGTAACTGTGATCTAGTGATGTACTGGACTTAAGACTTTTTTACTAATAGAAATCAACTTCTCTTTTAGTCTATTTGCTTTTGATGATAAATGTTCATGCTTTGAATGATTCACATGAATGATTATGGTGATGTTATGATGGATGTTTGATCATTATGTTATCATGATGTTTATTTAGCTTCCTTAGTTTCTCAGTTCAAGAAGATCTTGTGTTAAGAAACTTTCCTCCTTAGGATTTTGTGGACCTGATGTTTACAGTAGCCACTACACTTCTCTCATCCAAGTCTTCCTTCTACTCATACTTACTCCCAAATTTCTGATTGAAGTTAGCCAAGACCTTAATTGTTGGTGCATGTTAGCCCTGTTATCTGAGTTAGAACATTATCACTTGAGTCCTTTTCCATTTGACCCTTTAAACACCCTTACATTCACTTACAACCTGATGGGTACTGGGCTTGCCTACCATGCAATCTGAAGGTGACTCCTAGTGCTAACAGGTTATACAATGGTTTATTAGTTTCTTGAATTAGGTGTCTCATAGGTTACTTGCAAGGGTTATTCTGCAAGTACCCTAGGTCAGATAAGGGTCAGACAACACACAACCTTTATGGAGGATTACCTCTCCAGGGTGTCTAACCGACTGGTTGTTAAGCCCATGAGGGCCCTTATAACTGATTATGTTACCTCCGATATTTATCAGGGAGTCTCATGCCCCTCTTGGGCGAGACATACGTTCTTTAGGGAGGGAGGCCACTCAACCACTTTACCCCGTTTGCATGCATATTGGCCGTTTGAATTTTGGTGTGATCTTTGACTACTAGTTGGACTTAGGAGTCTATATTGAGTTTTAATTATCATGGATAGTGGAGTTCCTTTTACTCCCTCATTTACTACTACCCACCCCATGATGCCTACTCATTTCATGGGGATGAATCCTTCCACTTTTCATAATGGTATGCAAAACTATGATAATTAGTCTGCACCTTGGTTCTCTAGTCATTTTCCTATTGATATGCCTTCACCCGTGCAATCAACTCCCTGGTCCACTTATATGAATCCTAGTATTGGATCTAGGGGCACCATGGCGCTGATGCCTACTTCAATCGATATGATTCATGTTCCTCAACTAACTCTCGCTATGGGAGGTTGGAATCTCCCCTCTTATGGATCTAATCCTAGTTATGCTTTTTCAAGAGTCAGTACTCATATGGGTGATTATTCCACTTATTACACCCCATCCATGTATCCTCCACCCTCCATGTCAGTTCCTTCGAATACTTTCCCCATGATGGGTCCTCATGTATCCCCGGTTATTTCATACGGGGAGAACCAATTTTATGGTTTGGGCTACCCTCTTTACAGAACCACTTCATTAGGGGGAAACATATATCCTCACTCGAATAGTCCTTATCATACTTCTGTCTCTTCATAGAATTCAATGATGATGCATGTACACGCCTCTTCAGATCAGTTAGGTGGAGGGTACTACCTTCCCAGACAGGGACAAGGGGTAAACCAGGATCCTTCCTGGCCTTCAACGTTCCAAATCCAATCTTTCCCTGGACCTTGGTATCAAATGACACAACTCACCGCTAGCCCAGTAAATGTTAGTCATAATGGAGCTCCATCACCAACCTCTGTTGATCATGTTGGATTTGGATCGACAAATTCTACAAGTCATGTTGACAACCCGCACCCAGTCGCTGCTAGTCATGCTGGGGGCACCATTCTATTTGCCACAGGTCATATCAATGTCACATCTCCAAACCCTGTACATCATGTAGGAGATGACTCTCTCACCTCTGCCAGTCATGTCGAGAACATGTCACCAGCCATTGTGAACAACACTGGGGGAATTGAGAAGCCTCGACGCCTAAGATGTAAGCCTAAATTCCTTTGCAACACTTGTGAAGGAGATCACCTTACTCATTTGTGTCCAGCTATGACTGAGATATTAGAAGCGTGGGGCTCACCCAAGGGCCCTTCAGATTCTGAGGCATATGTGGTTTCCCCACACCCTGCTCCTCCCTTGATTGACACAATGGTAACGCCACTGAGATCCTCTTCTGACCTCACCCCCTTTTTCTAGGTTGATGTGTCCCCTATCCCTATTACCGTGCATCCTCTTCAAACTAGAATTGAAGAAGTGGTCGTACCAGTGAAATATCTGGTCAATCCTACTCTCCTTGTAGAGGGTGATGCATCCTATGTCATTATCATTCCTGATCCTGCACCTTCTAAACAAGAGATATTTTTTCTCTCCCTGAGTACTCTCCCTCCAAGTCCCAAGGAAGTTCCCTTCAATTGGGATGGCCTTGTGGGGTATCCAATTCCCCCGCCTATGTATTTTCTTGTAAGAGACATTATTTGATCCATCATGGAGACTATATACTATGTTAGTGATTTATCCTCCTAGACATGGAGAGATTTGTGTTTTCCAAAGATTGTTTCAACTATTCCTAAGATACTGACATTCCACAAAAGTCTAGGACGGGAGCCTTAGACTCCCCCGTGAATTTCCGCCTATAATCTCCCAAACGAGTCTGAGTTAATCTCTTTTCCAAATCGTTCAAAAGATAAAAGATTGCTGAGTGATTTGTCTCTTTCACACTCGTTATATTGGACTTGAAAGGTTGTGAGTCTTAGTTAAGCTCTTTTCTGACTCGTTATCAATAAGTGAAAATATTTTCAAGTGAACTTGTCTTTTTCACACTCGTAAATTGGATTCGAAAAGACGTCTATTTGGAACAAGTTTATCCCTTTTTCACACCAAGTAGACTAAAAGATATAAAAAGGACATTTTTTGGTGTTAAGTTCTAATTGCTTCTCATGCCCTTGCTTGTAGTATTGAGCCTATATCCGATTCTCGATTTGCGTTATAAACTGTTTGCCTCAGTAGTTTTGTATCCTCAACCAAGCAGAGCCTTGTTTATATCCTTTGCAATTTGACACCCTATACCTAGGACGGAACATCCCCCAAGTGTCCATCTCCTGCATGCATTTCCCTGCATTGAGCATAGGTATGTTCCACTACTGGAACTAGTTTTGCTTACTTGTGACACTTGTTTCCTCCTTTGTATAATAACATCCCTTTGTCTATGAAAAAACAAAAAAAGATGGGTGGGAAGGGAGTATTATCTTATATTGGCAGCAGTTGTGTCGCCTTTGAACATAGCACAAAGATATTGAGTCCATTCATCATCATAATTTTGGGATTAGCATGGCCTTAGGAAGTTGATCTCATTATAGAGTCTTCTCTACCGATTGGTTACTCTTCTAGTCCCTATAGAGAATTTCATTGATGTCTCCTGCATCTCATGGTTTCCTCATTGGGTCTATGCTATCAGAGTCCTCCATATGTCTCATGCTCTTGTTCAAAGGAATTCTATCAACCTGTGTTGGCCACTCCTCATAACTCTTGACTTTGCATGTCGGCCATACCCTTATTTTGTCTCAGAATCACATGATACTATAGTCCTATCATGTACCTTGGCCCTACTTTCATCATTGGTAGGTAACCTTGAACCCAACAATCGACATTTCATCACTGGTCGTTGACTAGGTGGTTTCCCATATATTCTGGAAATGATACCTAGAGTTTTATTAGTACCTTGAGGCTTGCAGTCATTAGTGGCAGGCTCTCTTGCCATCGACAGTTGGGAATACATCAATGTGTCATGATCGATGGATTCTTCAGGTGTTCGACACCAACTCCTTTATTCACACTTGTAAGAATGTACTCGGTGCCTTGATACCTACTTTCATTATTGGTAGGCTTTCTTACATTTGTTAACGGTATACATCAAGGACCGGTAATCAAACTATGTCTCATTGTGTTCGACCTCAACTCCTTTATTCACATGATGTATACTTGCACCTTTTGCGGATTGTGTAGAAGACTTGAAGACATCACTATGTGGCCACAACTTTACTGAGTTGTTGCATCCTTTTCATTGGACCAGTACCTATATGACTTCAATGATCATGGGGGATCAGATTGTACTCCATGGTATACATATATCTTCAGATTAGTTTTGAGACTGGTTCTACTGGGCCTTCCTTGTGACAATGACAACTATTGGCATGTAACCGCATTTTTATTTTCCTATTCATGGAAACAAACACTTGTTTGGTATATTTTCACATGGATCTGCAGTGTAATTTTATTGGCAGCCATGTATGCAAATTCAGTGCAGAATGTAATGAGCAACTAGTTCGTCTAACTGGTTCCCTGCCACTCCACTTCTAGGTTATTGATAATCTATTTCGACAATCTCAAATACTCCTCTAACCTCACACATTAGGGGGCATCTGTTATAGAAATATTTGCCTCACAATATGAAATCTTGAAGAGAGGGCCTTATTCCATTTCCCTATGCAGACTTATCTTCCTTGTTTACAAAGTCCCGAGCTAAAAAAAAAAAAAAAAAATCCACTTGTACACACCTTGCACACTATACAACATGCGTATACACAGACTGCTCCACTACAACCTGTGTACATCGGGATTTGTGCCAGAAAATGAAAATTAAATGTCGGGTTTCCATGTCATGACATGAGATCTATGATCCTTGGCCTTCCACATATTAGAAATGTTACGACTCAGCTCTTCAGTTCCATTTTGAAGGCTATAAATGGGCCAATTCTGAGATATGGAAAAGGAGAAAGAATTCAACTTTGAGAGCAAAGTTACTATGGAGAAATTATTTACTTCATATTGAGTCTGCATCCCTTTGTCTTTTAAGATGAACTTCATATTCATGTTCATCCATTTGTGTGTCCATGGATCTCCGTCAAGCTTGTAAGGCTTATAGTGAAGGCATGCTCTGATTCCAATTGTTGGACACACCAACCACACTGAGAGGGGGAGTGAATCAGTGTGAGGATATTTTTACAGTTCTTACAAAAATTTAATTAGCAATCACCATTTACTCATTACTTTTATTCACACTTTGTTTCTTGCATGCAAACATATCTCAACAAAATACATCAACAATAAAGAACTATGAACCATCACAATAATGAACGTAAAGAACACCAGATATATGTGTAAGTTTCTTTCGTATTATTTGTTACATGAGACTACAATCTGTGGGGTTTATCATCACCAACTAAAAATAGAGCACCAACTCTAGGAGAGCACCAACTCTCAATGCAATACCCAACCTGTGTATCTCAGTACCGACTGAGATGTGAGGAATCCAACCCTTAGGTACAAGACCCAGATTGTAGAAAGAAAACTAATTTTGTCAACGGGTATTTGACCTTTCTATTCTGGAAACGAGACCTAGAGATTTATGAGTACCTTGAGGCTTGCAGTCATTAGTAGCAGGTTCTCTCGCCATCGATAGTTGGGAATACTTCAATGTCTCCTGATCAATGGATTCTTTAGGTGTTCGACACCAGCTCCTTTATTCACACTTGTAAGAATGTACTCGGTGCCTTGATACCTACTTTCATTATTGGTAGGCTTTCTCCTGTTTGTTAACGGTATACGTCAATGACCGATAATCAAACAATGTCTCATTGTGTTTGACCTCAACTCCTTTATTCATATGATGTAGAATTGAACCTTTGGCGGATTGTGTAGAAGACTTGAAGACATCACTATGTGGCCGTAGCTTTCCTGAGTTGTTGCATCCTTTTCATTGGACCAATACCTATATGACTTCAATGATCATGGGAGATCAAATTGTACTCCATGGTATACATATATCTTCAGATTATTTTTTAGACAGGTTCTACTGGGCCTTGTTCGTGAATATGACAACTAATGGCATGTAACCACATTTGTATTTTCCTATTCATGGCCACAATCACTTGTTTGGTATATTTTCACATGGATCTATAGTGTAATTTTATTGGAAGCCATGTATGCAAAGTCAATGTAGAATGTAATGAGAAACTAGTTCGTCCAGTTGGTTCCCTACCACTCTACTTCTAGGTTATTTATAATGTATTTCGACCATCACAGATACTCCTCTGACCTCACACATTAGGGGGCATCTATTAGAGAAATATTTGCCTCACCCTATGCAATCTTGAAGAGAAGGCCTTATTCCATTTCCCTATGCAGACTTATCTTCCATGTTTACAAAGTCCAGAGCTAAAAATAAATATTGTTTCCACTTGTATGCACCTTGCACACTATACAACATGCGTATGCGCAGGCTGCTCCACTACCACCCGCTTACATCTAGATTTGTGCTAGAAAATAAAAATTAATTTCAGGTTTCCATGTCACGACAGGAGATCTATGATCCTTGGCCTTCCACATACTGGAAACATTCCAACTCGGCCCTTCAGTTCCATTTTTAAGGCTATAAATGGGCCAATTCCGAGCTATGGAAAAAGGAGAAAGAATTCGACTTTGAGAGAAAAGTTACTCTGGAGAAATTATTTACTTTGTATTGAGTCTGCATGATCCACATGGATATCGATGGCCACCCACCTTTTCCAACTGGCTCAAAACAGTTTTCTGACATTTTTGGCAATTTACTATTTTTAACAGTTTTAACTTTCGAGGCCATTTTGAGGGCCTAAATGAATGTTTTTCAGTATCGATATCCTTAATTATATATAAAGGCATAATTGATCCCCCAAAATGAATCTCCTTGAAGACACCTTTCCAACGGGCTATCACACGCCTAAAACGGAGATCGTATGCAAAAGTTACGACCCCGGGAA
This sequence comes from Picea engelmannii, assembly GCA_009831015.1. Classification (NCBI taxonomy): domain Eukaryota; kingdom Viridiplantae; phylum Streptophyta; class Pinopsida; order Pinales; family Pinaceae; genus Picea; species Picea engelmannii. Next base: position 129,590 of record ML821107.1, on the reverse strand, counting down.
GTTGATGTACTAACTTACCCAAACGGGGCCCACATGACTTTTGGCGCTTCATCTCCTAGGGTTAGGTTTTTGGATATCTATGGTTTTTGGAATTATTGCTTATTGTAAAAAGGCCTTCAGAGCCTCATTGTAACCTTCTTCTTGTGAATGTGCGTTGTCGTCACATCTCTTCTCAGAGATAAGCTGCCACCATTCCAACAAGCTTGTTTCCGCTACATTTTACAGTTTCAGCTTATTTCGTTATTGAATAGAAAACCAATTTTATTGTATCTCTGCTATTTTGTGTTAAGCAACTGTTAATAATCTGTCTTCATTTTTTTCTTCTCATAAAATATGGATCACTGCATCCCTTTGACCTTTAATTCTGAACATAGTGTTCAACCCCCAAGATCTTCCCTTATTGATTGAGAATCTCATTGTTTCTCTCTTATGAGCTTGCATTTCGTGGAGGATTGAAGTAGTGGAGGCCCAGCTGGAAGGAACTTAGTTTCTCAGTTCCAAACCATGTTGACACAGAAGTCTGTAATATTTTCACTTCTGCTAATCATTTATTAATAGAAATACTCCTTTCTTGTCCAATTGATATCTTGCAAATATATGAGTTATTATCCATGGGCATATTTGTTATGTATATTAATGGATTATGCTATCTAATGTGCTAACCTTTTATATTATCACCATATGCTTTCTTTGCTTGGTTGTTGAGAACTAGTTGCAAGTATATAGATTTGGGTCAAAGTGCTCAACGATGGACTTCATCGAACATCTGGATGAGGTAGGCCTCTTTCTTATCTCACTTGCATATTGGTTTATATAACATGTCTTTGGGATGGAGTTGATTTTTGCAGTCGTTTTCGTTTGTTGTGGTTTACCCTATCCATAGAGAGATTTTCCTCATAACAATATGGTAGATGTTGGCTGGTTGGTTGAGTGGTTCTATTCTAATATAGTTGAGGGATATCTATATTGTGTGATGGTGTATGCATGAGGAACATGCATAGGTTGTTGGATGGTATATATTTTTTTGTGGTTGATGATGGTATAGGTTGGGTAGTGACAGGCTAGTTGCAGTGATAGGTTATAGGTGGATGTGACATAGGCAATAAGGGTATGAAGGGAAGAAGTTGTGAAGTTTTAGAAACCCTATCTTTCCTAAGGTGCACACATGCTGACAATGGAAGAGGTCATGTATAGACATGTGTTGTAGTATAGACATGTCACATACATACACGTGTTGCAGTATAGAAAGGTCACATACCCATTGAAAAAATTAGTTTTCTTTCAACAATATGGGTGTTGTACCTAAGGGTTGGATTCCTCACATCTCGGTTGGTGCTGAGATACATAGGCTGGGTATTGCATTGAGAGTTGGTGCTCTCCTGGAGTTAGTGCTTGTTTTTTAGTTGGTGATGATAAACCCCATAGATTGTAGTCTCATGTAACAAATAATACAAAAGAAACTTACACAAATATTTGGTGTTCTTTGCATTCATTATTGTGATGGTTCATAGTTCTTTATTGCTGATGTATGTTGTTGAGATATGTTTACATGGAAGAAACTAAGTGTGAATAAAATTAATTAGTAAATGGTGATTGCTAATTAAAGTTTTGTAAGAAGTGTAAAAAGATCCTCACACTGATTCACTCTCCCTCTCAGTGTGGTCGGTGTGTCCAACATTTGGAATCAGAGCATGCCTTCACTATAAGCCTTACAAGCTTGAAGGAGATCCATGGACACACAAATGGATGAACATGAATACGAAGTTCCCCTCTTTGATGAGACAGATTACTTGGCATGGAGAATAGAAATTAAAGGGTATTTGAAGGAAAAAGGAGTAGGTTCTTGGAACAAAGTTGTTGGTTGATCATTTCCCTCGAAGAATCAGTCAAACTTTCTAGCCCAAAAGGAAGAAAAGAAGAAGAATGTAGTGGCATTGTTACGAGGAAAATCTCTCTATGGCTAGGGTGAACCACAACAGATGGAAATGACTGCATAAATCAAATCCATTCCAAATACATGCTATATAAACCAATATGCAAGCGAGATAAGAAAAAGTTCTACCTCATCTAGATGTTCGATGAAGTCCACCATTAATCACTTTGACCCAAAGCCATATACCTGCAACAAGTTCTCAACAAACAAGCAAAGCAAGCATATGGTGATAATATAAAAGGTTATCACATTAGATAGCATGATCCATCAATATACATAACAAATATGCCCATGGATAATAACTCATAAATTTGAAAGATATCAATTGGATGGGAAAGGAGTATTTCTATTAATAAATGATTAGCAGAAGTGAAAATATTACAGACTTTCGTGTCGGCACAGTTCAGAACCAAGAAACTAAGTTCCTTCCAACTGGTCCTCCACCACTTCAATCCTCCACCAAAGGCAAGCTCATAAGAGAGAAACAATGAGGTTCTCAATCAATAAGGGAAGAGGTTGGGGTTTGAACACTATGTTCAGGATTAAAAGACAAAGGGATGCAGACTCAATATGAAGTAAATAATTTCTCCAAAGTAACTTTTCTCTCAAAGTTGAATTCTTTCTCCTTTTCCATAGCTCAGAATTGGCCCATTTATAGCCTTCAAAATGGAACTGAAGGGCCGAGTTGGAACATTTCCAACATACGAAAGGCAAAGGATCAAAGATCTCATGTCGTGACATGGAACCCCAACATTTAATTTTCATTTTTTGGCACAAATCTCGATGTACGCGGGCTATAGTGGAGCAACCTATGTATATGCTTGTTGTATAGTGTGCAAGATGCGTACAAGTGGAAAAATATTTATTTTTATCTCTGGACATTGTAAATAGGGAAGATAATTCTGCATGGGGAAATGGAATAAGGCCCTCTCTGCAAGATTTCATAGGGTGAGGAAAATATTTCTCTAATAGATGCCTCCTAATTTGTGAGGTCAGAGGAGCATCTGTGATGGCTGAAATATATTATAAATAACCCAGAAGTGGAGTGGTAGGGGACCAACTGGACGAACTCGTTACTCATTAAATTCTACACTAACTTTGCATACATGGCTGCCAATAAAATTACACTACATATCCATGTGAAAATATACCAAACAAGTGTCCATGGCCATGTATAGGAAAATAAAAATGCGGTTACATGCCAATAGTTGTCATAGTCACGAACAAGGCCCAAGAGAACTAGTCTCAAAACCAATCTGAAGATATATGTATACCATGGAGTACAATATGATCTCCCATGATCACTGAATTCATATAGGTATTGGTCCAATGAAAAGACAACAATAGCTTAAGAAAGTTGCGGCCACATAGTGATGTCTTCAAGTCTTCTACACAATCCGCCAAAGGTTCAAGTCTACATGATGTGAATAAATAAGTTGAGGTTGAACACAATGAGACATCATTTGATTATCGATCATTAATATATATCGTTAACAAATGCGAGACAACCTACTGATAATGAAAGTAGGTATCAAGGCACCGAGAACATTCTTACAAGTGTGAATAGAGGATTCAATGTCGAAAACCCAAAGAATCCATCGATCAGGAGACATTGATGTATTCCCAAATTTTGATGGCGAGAGAGCCTGCCACTAATGACTGCAAGCCTCAAGGTAATCATAAGACTGTAGGTCCCATTTCCTGAATAAATGGGCCGATATTGATGGAAGGAGACCTATTGAAAGGAGATAATTAAGGCATCTCTCATAACTCATCATGAGGAACAAAGTAGGATCTTCATGATTTGGTGGAAATTGGACGAAGAACAAGTTCACGAACCAATGACCTGGTGCATCTTTCACATGTGCCAAGTGAAAGAAGTACACAAAAAATGATCCTCTGAATAACATCCAATGATGAAAACTGCTGACAAAGGCGAGGAAACCACCAATAAGGCTAATGGAATCCAAGACACTACAAGAATCCCAATGTGTGAATAGATTTATTGCCATTGAACACAAGGGAAACCACCCAGTCAATGACCAATAATGAAGTGTCGACTGTTGGGTTCAAGGTTACCTACCATTTATGAAAGTAGGGCCAGGGTGCACGATAGGACTACAATATCTTGTGATTCTGAGACAAACTGAGGGTATGGCCAACATGCAAAGTCAAGAGTTTTGAGGAGTGGTTGAAACATGTTGATATAATTCCTTTGAATAAGAGCATGAGACATATGGAGGACTCTGGCAGAATAGACCCAATGATGAAACCATGAGATGTAGGAGGCATCAATAAAAATCTCTATAGGGAATGGAAGAGTAACAAGTCGGTAGAGAAGACTCTAAAACAAGCTCAGCTTCCTAAGGCCATGCTAATCCCAAAATTATGATGATGAATGGACTCAAATAATTTTGTGCTCTGTTAAAGCCGACACAACTACTACCAACATAAGATAATACTCCCTTCCCACCCATTTTTATTTTTATTTTTTCATAGAAAAATGAATTCTATGATATAGAGGAGGAAATGAGTGTCGCAAGTAAGAAAAAATAGTTCCATCAATGGAACATACCTATGCTCAATGCAGGGAAACGCATGCAGGATATGGACACTCGGGGGATGTTCCCTCCTAGGTATAGGGTGTGAAATTGTGAAGGATATAAACAAGGCTCTGCTTGGTTGAGGATGCATAATTGTTGAGGCAAACGGTTTATAACGCAAAGAGAGAACCAACTATAGGTTCAATATTGCAAGCAAGGGCATGAGATGCAATCACAAATTAACACCAAAAAATGTTATTTTTTTATGTATTTTAGTCTACTTGGTGTGAAAAAGGGATAAACTTGTGCCAAATAGACATATTTTCAAATCTAATTTACAAGTGTGAAAAAGACAAGTTCACTCGAAAATATTTTCACTTTTTGATAACGAGTCGAAAAAGATCTTAACTAAGATTCACAACCTTTTAAGTCCAATTTAACGAATGTGAAAGGGACAAATCACTCGACATTATTTTCACTTTTGGAAAGGATTCCGAAAATAGATTAACTAAGACTCGCGACCTTTCAAATTCAATTTAACGAGCGTGAAATGGACAAATCACTCGACATTAGTTTCACTTTTGAACGAGTCAGAAAAGAGCTTAACTTGGACTCGTTTGGGATATTCTAGGCGGTAAGACACAGGGGAGGCCAAGGCGCTCATGTGGACCTTATGTGGAATGTTAGTATCTTAATAGTCGACACAAGCTTGGGAAAAACCAAATCTCTCCAAATAGAGGAGGATTAAGCACTAACTAAGTATATAGTCTTCGTGATGGATCAAATAATGCCTCTTACAGAAAAAGACATAGGCAGGGGTATTGGATACCCCACAAGGCCATCCCAATCGAAGGGAACTTCCTCGGGACTTGGAGGGAGGGTACTCAGGGAGAGAATAGATCTCTCTCCTTTAGAAGGTGCAGGATCATGAATGTTGATGACATGGTTGAAGGATGCAATATCACCCTCCATAAGGAGAGTAGGATTGACCAGAGATTACACTGGTACGACCACTTCTTCAATTATAGGTTGAAGAGGATGCACGTCAATAGGGATAGGGGAAACATCACCCTCGACAACGGGGGTGAGTTCAGGAGAGGATGGCAGTGGTGTTACCATCGTGTCAATCAAGGGAGGAACAAGGTGTGGGGAAACTACAAATGCCTCAGAATCTGAAGTGCCCTTGGGTGATCCCCATGCTTCTGGTATCTCGGTCGTGTCTAGACACAAACAAGTAAGTTGATATCCTTCGCAAGTTTTGTAAAGGAATTTAGGCTTACGTATGAGGTGTCGAGGCTTCTCAATTCCCCCAACGTCGTTCACAATAGCTGGTGACATGCTCTCGGCATGACTGGTAGAGGTGATATATTCATCTCCTACATGATGTACATAGGTCGGAGATGTGGCATTGGTATGATCCATGGCGAATAGAATGGTTCCCCCAGCATGATTGGCAGAGGTTGGGTGTGGGCTGTCAACATGACTTGAAAAAGTTGTTGACCCATATTTGATATGACTGGAAGAGGTTGGTGATGGAGCTCCAGTATGACTGACAATGATTGGACTAGCGGTGATTTGTGGCATTTTATACGAAGGTCCAGGGAAATATTGGCTTTGGAACATTGCAGGCCAGGAAGGATCCTAGTTTACCCCCTATCCCAGTCTGGAAAGGTAGTATCATCCACCTAATAGATTCAAATAGGTGTGTACGGACATCATCACTGAAGTCTGTGAAGAGACAAAAGTATGATAAGGACTATTCAAGTGAGGATATAGGCTACCCCCTTGTGAAGGGGTTTCGTAAAGAGGGTGGCCCGAACTGTAAAACTGGTTCTCCCTATATGAAATACCCGGTGATACATGAGGACCAGTCATGGGAAAAGTATTTGAAGGAACTGACATGATGGATGAAGGATACATGGGTGGGGTGTAATAAGTGGAATAAGCACCCATCTGAGTATTGGCTCCTGAAAGAGCATAACTAGGATTGGATCCATAGGAGTGTAGATTCCAACCTCCCATAGCGAGAGTTGGTTGAGGGACATGAATCATATCAAATGAAGTAGGCATAAAATCCATGGTTCCCCCATATCCAATGCTAGGATTCATATAATTGGACCAAGGAGAGGATTGCACGGGTGAAGGCATATCAACAAGAAAATGACTAGAGACCCAAGGCATAGATTGAGTATCATAGTTTTGCATACCATTATGAAAAGTGGAAGAATTTTCCCCATGAAATGAGTATGCATCATGGGGTGGGTAGCAGTAAACGAGGGATAAAAAGGAACTCCACTATCCATTATTATGAAAACTTAGTATAGACTCCCAAGGCCAAGTAGTAGTCAAAGAGCACACCAAAAGTCAAACGACCAATATGCATGCAAACAGGGTAAAGTGGCTGAGTGGAATCCCTCCCTAAAGAAGATATGTCTCGCCCAAGAGGGGCCTAAGACTCCCTGATAAATATCGAAGGTAATATAATTAGTTATAAGGGCCCTCGTGGGATTAACAACCATTCGGTTAGATCCCCCCATAGAGGTAATCCTCCATAAAGGTTGTGTGTTGTCCGACCCTTATTTGACCCAGGGTACCTATAGAATAACTCCTGCAAGTAACTGTTAGGACCACATATTGTACCCTTTTTGCCCATACTTTTTGCTATTATTTTACCCTTCATCACCTGCATTTTGACTTATACTATCATTCCATCTGATCATTCCAAGGTATACAACGTCCTTTCTCATTATTTTATGCTTAATCCGTTTTGCATAATACTTTACATTACTTTTGAACCTAACCATTGATTAAAAGTGCAGAAGTGTCCATATTTGCAGAATAGTATTTCAGACCTTTGCTGAAACACAGAACTGTCCAAGTTGATGCTGAAACACGGAAGCTGCTACATAGTCCGAGGAAGCACATGCTGAAACACAGAGCTGCTACACAGTCCGAGGATGCATATGCCGAAACACGAAGTAGCTACATGGTTCGAGAAGGCAGATGCTGAAACACGGAGCTGTCACTCCATTCAGATATGCAGATGCTGAGACACAGTAGAGACCGCCACGATGCTGAA
>ML821107.1:75230-112883 GCA_009831015.1 Picea engelmannii | reverse complement strand
GGAGGATTTGCTCAGTTACAGTTGTAGTTGCAGTGAAGTTTTTGTTGCAGCAACGAAACACTAACCCTCTTGTTAAGGCACCTTAAGTGAAGAGCTTGACCTAATTCCTAGATAACCTAGTGTTCCCTAGCCTAGCGCACCTCCTGGTACTCTCAGCAACCTAAGATGTCAAGTTTGAGTTTTTGGTCAAATTCAAAGGTTGACCAAGTCAAAGTCAAAATCAAAGGTTGACCAAGTCAAAGTAGTCATGACTTACTCTATGAAGTTAGAAAACAAGTTAGAAGGGGATTTTAACTTCATAGCATGGAAGACAAGGATTAATCTCATCCTTGTCAAAGATAAAGTGTTGGATATCGTGAAAGGAAAGATCATGGAACCATAGTTTGAAGAAGGAAAAGAGAAGGAACCTTAGAACTTCGCAGTTATGGAGAATTTCAAGAACAATGACATCAATTCCATGAGTATCATAGTGGAATCTATAAAAGACCACTTGATACCCTATGTTAGCACTCTGTAATTTTCCCAAGGTTGAGGAGGCAATCACCAAGGTAACATCAAACCACTTGGAGTCTTGGATCTATCCCTCCAAGACTCAGAGAGGGATCTCTTTGTCTAATCTAGCTTTGTTTATGATAGATTTTAGGCTAGTTATTACTCTACAGAGGGTTGGTTTATAAAATTGGTTGGCTAGAATAGGAAGGGAGGGCCATTGGGCAATGGAGTCAAAGAGGCCTAATCCAATCAAGACAAGTTCTACAGAAAACACAACAGGGCATGATAAGCACCTATGTTGGGTTCTTTAGATTATTGAATGATGTGAAAGAAAAGGTGAGGAGACAATATTGTAAGAGCAACTAAGAATTCTGGAACTAATCCTCTAGCAAAAAACACATAAATTATCCAAAGCCAGGAACATAGTGTACTTCAAATAAAATTTTGTCCTTTAGTCTTCAATTGAATAATTCAAATTAGAAACACATAAAATTATCACAAAGAAGGAAGAAACATAAACAAAGGCATAATGCACATCACCAACGTAAGTGACATAGGAATCCTGTCAATGTCTCAACTATATTACTGAAATTTTGAAAAAAGGAGGCTGTGTGAGCTCATATACAATATTGATTCCATCCTTCTAACAGGTCCCAACTGATCAACCCCTGATACTTCGAAGTTAGAAGTATTTATAAATTATTTACAATGATCCTGTCATTAATGAGCAGGATTGAATTTAGGAAAATCTAAACCAATTCGATTTCAGATTACAAAGATATATAGATCATTGAGATTCGTTTAGAGATCCAACACTGTTTTTATGGGATCTATGGGTGATCTGTGCCTTTGAATCCACTCTTTTCCCCATCTATCCTTTGACTTTCTACCTCTTGAATTTATGAAAAATAGGTTCTCGTGAAGTCTTCATTTCTCCCAATATGAGATGTTTGTGTAAAACTGGGGGGAGGTTTGTTGGCCCTTGACCAAGTTTTAAGGATCCTTGGTCATTTTTGACCATTTTGGGACTTTGACAGGTTGTCGAAGGTGGAGCATAATATGAAGTGGAGATCGTGGGATATCGACCCCTTTTGGGATTTGGGATTATGTAACGGGTATGGGGATGTCGGTCCATGGGTTTACCCATGTTTAGGCCTAATTTGTAATGTATAAATAGAAGGCTAGGCAGTGTAAGAGGAGAAAGTTGCAAGTTTTGCTAAGTGCTAGAGTTGGATCTATGTGATCAAGAGTTGTAGATGCTTTGTGCATACTATGTGAGACTTACAGAGCTAAGTGAAAGTGGTTGTAATAGACTGTGGAAGGCTTTGTGATGTAACGCAAGGAAGGAGAATCTAGCGAGGTGCGCAAATCTCATGTCCTCTGTAGAGTGGGACTTGAATGATATGTGCCTATAAGAAGCTTGACCCAATATAATAAATAAGAGAAGAGTTGGTGGATGTAGCCCCAGGGGGAGTGAACCACATATATGTTGTGTTTCTCTGCTTTATGCGATGTATTTATGTGTTTATGTGTTTACTTGATTAATGCTTTAATATAGATGAATGGTAGATAGATATGTTAATGCTATGTGCTTAATAGTATGGATGAATACTAGATCTGGACTATGTGGAGGTGCTTAAGTGTTTGAATATAGTAGATCTGAATTAATACTGTGTTGTACTGTAATTAGGGTTTTACTACGTTGTATCTAAGAACTGAATATTAATGAATGTTAACTACTGAGTGCTCTATTAAGTGGTTAGAATCATAGATCCGTGTCCCAGATAAGGTTGCAGACACTGGAGTCCTGCAACCACCCCTGCCTCTACCTCGGGTGAGACTTCATCTACTTTGCAGGTGATGCCTAAAGGGCTGGTAGTTAGGGTTTTGTTGGTGTGTTTTTGTAGCATTGAACCCTGGGTCTACCCTTGTTCCAACAAATGGTTTCATTGTCGAAACCTGAAACTGTGATTGCTGGGAACTGAGAAAGAAGAAGCTTTGTGAAAAATATAACCTGAAATTGTGATTGCTGGGAACTAAGAAAGAAGAAGCTTTGTGCAAAGATCTGACCTGAAAGTTTGAAATCTCTATGCGTAGATCTATCTCTCTAGTGCGCACTATTCTACTTGATTTGTGAATCTTTGTGCTTAATAAAGACGTTTTATCTGAAGAAAAGAGGTAAGATCTGAACACTTTGTGCTTTGATAAAGGTAAGAATAGTGAAAAGTTTTAGATATGAACACTTTGTGCTCTAATAAAGCTAAGAATAGTGAAAAGTTTTAGATCTGGAATCTTTGTGATCTACTGAAGATAAGATTAGTGGAAATTTTTGTTTCTAAAGTATGGATCTAGGTATGTTTGATAAGATTTGTCCTAGCTTGAAAACTAGGGCACTGATAGACGAAAGTGTTATCGGACAAATCGGTAGGTGCGAACACTAACTGATCTCCCTAGATCCACCTAGATCTAGAACAAAACACACCAGAACATGACGCTTTCCTTAAGTTTTAAATATTTAATTTACTAACTAAAGAGGGATGGGTGACATACCATTTAAATGTTGCTTCCTCTCGCCATCTCCATCCTAGCTCCATTTCAACGCTCATACAATGATGAACCTGCAAAAGAACGCAACCAACCAAAGTGATAACAATAGTATAAACTCAATATAAACCTATGTATGTGATCAAGGAATCATACAATAAAACACAACAAGCTTTATAGGAAAGAATCATATTATTGTATCATATTAAATGTGAAAGAGAGATTACAACCATGGCCTTGATGTTGTAAGGTCCCTTCCAACTGTCCTTTGTTCCCCACACACTTCCATTCCAAGAATTCTGAGAGCATAGATCTGATAATATTCACAATCTATCTTGACAAAGGCAAAACTCAAAACCACTCCAACCAAGCTAATAATTCCAAGCCAAATCCAACTTAGCCCAATCCAAGCTCCAAAAGATCCAAGCTAAAAGCTAACCTTCTCCATGAGAGCTCCTCTCCTTTTATAAGTCAAAGAGGATAAGGTGAGGAGGTTAGGATGATCCCACTAAATCATGAAAGCGAGTAAGATCCAAACCATTCGGATGCCACCTCACCATGGAATTTTCTCCTTCTAGAAGATTCGAGAAAACACTTGTTTTTCTCATGTGTAGGCATTCTCGCACCCTGCATATAGAGCAACCTGTGAACCTCTCGCAACCCAGATATGGTGCAACCTACGAGAATAATGCATTCTCGCACCCTGCCTATATAGCAACCTGCGAACCTCCTTTTTTATAGGGTTTTTACAAAGGGAAATGCAACTTCTTTTCTCAAGAAAAGTTCTTCTCCCTTCTCACTTCAGGAACTTAGGCCACTGACCCCTCTTAAGGAAACAAATAGGTTTACATCATTAACGGTCATAGGGATGATGAAAATAATGTGTAACAGAGAGCCCCCCAAAGTATGAAGTTAGAACAGAGTGATAGCTGAAATACTTTACCGAGTGTGTGTAGGGAACAAGGAACAATCGGTCGGAAACCTGCCAACAAACAAGGAAATACAATATAATAATATAGCATCACTAAGGTAGGCATTCCCATACTCATAATACAAATGACTCAAATCATAAATGCCGACATGCAAAGATCCATGTCAAGTAAGACAGGTCATGGCCACCAAACATACACTGTGGATCCATGCCGATATGACTCAAATTTGAACATAGCCACCAAAAATACACTGTGGATCTATGTGTTAAAGACTCAAATTTGAACATAGCCACCAAAAATACACTGTGGATCTATGTAACATTACACTGAATATACTCCAACACAACCTAGATCTATCAAAAAATATCCAGGGTCTTCATGTCCACCACTCTATAGTACGAATCTAACCATGTGAATACATGTGTCGAAGTCGAACATGGTAGAAGCCACTTGATTACCGGTCATTAGTGTATACCATTAACAAATGCGAGGGAAATCACCATTAATGTCAATGAATCCCAAGGTACACTAGTACAATCCAACGAATGTGAATTAATGAGCTGAAGTCGAACACTCGGCAGAATCTCTCGATCAGGGGTCAATAATGAAAACCCACTGTCGAAAGCGAGGAAACCTGTCATTGAGGCATGCAAGTTCCAAGGTACCAATTAGTTTCTAAGTCTAATTCCTAGATAATGAGTTGAATTCGACAGGAAAAGACTTGTCACAGGAGGGCCTTAATGTATCCCACATCAATGACATGAAACAAGTAACAAGATTTGATGTAGGTCAGAGTAACAAGTGATTTAGGACTGACTCAGGGATGGCCAATGCAATAGAAGGCTTAAGGACAGAATAAATGACCGACGCAATAGAAGGCTTTCCGGGTTGAACTTCTCTTTGAACATATTGACGACACGACAACTGTCTTGGAAACATTGACTCAACAACAGGGATCACAGACCGATTTGTAATCTTATAAAAGAGTATGATTAGGAGACAAGTGGATTTTCCAACCTAGACAAAAATTGAGTGAAAGGGTGTCATGTTCAAAAGAGACTCTTCCATGGAATATATATTTAGACACAATTCTTTCCCAAAATTTCCCCCACCATTTCTACCGAGTACCTCTTTATTTTTACACAAGCTTGAGGAGGATAACATATGCTTGTTGAACTAATATCATCCTTCATATGAGTCCTTCGAAGTATGTTTAATGAACCCTAGGAAGGAGTGGTTTGGTCCCATATGGGCCTTTCGATGTTTATTTAATGAGTCCAAAGAAAGAAAACTCATGGGTTTTTCATGTTTAGAGAGTCTGAAAAACACTTAAAGAGAACTCTCTCAGTTCCCTTTTCGTAAAGTAGTTTGATGAGACCAAAAAAGAGATAAACTATTGCTCAAAAAATGTTTTCTTCAAATACTTTAACGAGCGTGAAAAGAACAAGGTTGCTCGGCAATATTTTCATGTTTAGAGAGTCTGAAAATAGCTTAAAGGGAACTCTAGTGGGTTCCTTTTTCATATAACCTTTACGAGTCTGAAAAAGTGATAAAGTATACTAGGTTACATTCTCATTGATTTACGAGCACGATAAAAACAAAGACTAAGCTCGGTAACTTATTCTCATGTATTTACGAGCATGAGAAAGAACAAAGACTAAGCTCGGGATTGTTTTCATTTTTATGCAAGCTTAAAAACAAAACAAAACTATGCTTGGGATAGATTTTATTATTACACAAGCTTAAAAACTAAACAAAACTGTGCTTGGACTTGGTTTCATTTTTACACAAGATTGAACCAGAGGAAACTATGCTTGAGGTAGGTGGTTTCATTTTTACACAAGCTTGAACCATAGAAAACTATGCTTGTGACTTCCCAATGAATAACACATGGAAGGTTGGTACTTAACCCCCATCTTAAGAAACTAGGGGCTCTACTTCAGCATTAAGTCCAGAGGCGACAAAGGCGGAGGAAATGAAGCTTCAAATACTAGACGAAGGACTTGACTCAAACAGAGAGGGGGAAAACTATTTCATTTTTTAACGAACTTGACATAGAAACAAGAAATATGCTTGTAACCTCTGTTTCATTGTTTAACGAGGTTTCCACAGAGATGAAAAAAAAAACTATCCTCGTAAGTGATTTAATTTTTTAATGAGCTTGAAATCAAAAAACCATGCTCAAAGACCTCTATTTCATTTTTTAACGAGGTTGCCTCAGAGACACAAAAAACTATCCTCGAGCTCTCTTCTTGATCATGGATTCCAATAGGACAAGGGTCTGGAAGGACACCATGTCAAGGGACAAAACTCAGTCATGGCTTCCAAGAGATCTTCACTGGATGGAAGAAAAATTCTCTGGAAGGAACACATGTCGAGGGTCTCGATAGGGGTAAGGAGATCAAGCTCCAATAGCCCTACCAAAGAGATCACCATGTCAACTACTGGATCTAAATCATTGTAAGTTGAAGTCATGGGAGACAACGCCACATAATTGACCTATGGTGGGGGCGATACCGTCTGCATATAAGAACCATTCAGGGAGGCAATCCAGGTGGGGTCAATGAATGAAAGTTTATCAACAGTCACAACCCGTCCATCGTGAGGGAAAGATATCACACGAAAAATATTAGACACAATAGATTTCATGGCATAGACATAATCTCGCCCAAGGAGTAAAGAAAAATCCAAGTGGTCTTGGACTACCATGACATCAATAAAGACAGTTTTCCCTCCTAAAGTTATAGGAAACTGAGGAAGGGTCCCTAAAGGTTGACTAGTTCTTCTGTTAAAAGCTAACATATTCTGTGTAATCGGTGCAAGTGGAGGACAACTCAAAGCTTGCCAAGCAAAAGAGGACAAAATACTAACAGATGCACCTTCATCTATCAGTGTCTGAGGAACATCTCGACCACAAACCTATACTGTAATTTGGAAAGGAATGTCAAAGGGAAGACGAGGTCCAGTTAGCACACCCCAATCAAAATGGATGGCCTCATTACTTAGAGGAGGTTCCATGGGAGAAGGAGGAATAGCCCCTGGCATGGTATATTTTGTATCAACGAGAAAAACATGGGCAGTATCAGGTTTACTCTCTAGCGGGAGAGTAGGATTGATAGATGGAGAGATCAAATTGACCACTTGAGTTTCATTCTCCAAGGAGAGAATGGGGTCGACAGATGGAAACAGATCGACCACTTGGGTGACACTCTCTAACGGGAGAGTGGGATCGATTGAGGATGGGATCAGATCGACCACTTTAGTTTCACTCTTTGAGGGGAGAGCAGGATTGACCAAGGATGGTATTGGATCAACCACTTTGTCAACTGGTTCAACTAAGGACGTGACCACATTGACGACATGATCAACCGGATTGACTGACGAAGGGGCCGGATTGATCATTCCATCAACTACAGGTGGGTTGAGAGAAAGCTTGCAATAAGCAACTGGAAGTTGAGGCTGTGAAACAATCAAGTCTTCCAAGAATTTCTAGGATTCTTCCATATGAGGGAAAAGATGAGTTAGATGAATCCCTTTGCATAACATACATGGGAACATGGCTCTACTTTTCTTCTTCCCAACTAAATCGTGACTAGTCGACGGGAAGTCATCAACATGTTGTTCAGAGGCTAATGACATAGGTTGGAAAGGATGTGTAGACCATGCTTCTATAACATTGGATAGACCAGGGCATTCCTTAAGAATATGGATACCCTTACAAAACCTGCAAGGGTACTTGGGCTTATGGGTTGTTTGGGTGATCTTGACATCATCAACACTCCCAGCACGATTAACAGTAACTAGTTGTTTTCCAACATGTTTGACAGTGGTCGGAAGTTTGGATCCTTGCTTATTTTTCTTCTTCTTCTTCTTCCTTTTCTTCTTCTTCTTATTCATCGAGTTACTAGCTTCAAAAATTTCTCTCAATGAAGAAGATGAAACAGAAGGTGACCTTGCAAGCAAAGAAGGCGAAGAAGATCTTACTGGTGAAGATGGTGAAGGATCAACATGAGGTTGATGTTCTTGGGGGGAAGTGCTTACGACCGAAGCACTTACCACATTCGGGATTACCTGAGTGGAAAACAACCACACCGACAATCCAATTGTGAGACTTGGAAGGCTCAAAGTAGCGATGTGAGGAGGACCAATGTTTCCATAAGAAGGAAAAACAAAAGGTTCCCCTGGAGCAGGGGTTCCTTCATTGATCATTCTAGGAATTGACTCCATTAAATAAATCCAACCTAGATTCTGTTATTGAAAACAAACAACACACGTTAAAAATCTAGGAAGCAAGCAAACAAACAAAACCTTCTTACAATGAGCACACTAGTTGGTGATGAAATCCAACATCGCGGGAACAATGTAAGCAGGGGTTGAGATAGAGCGGGTGGAAAAGTTACGTTGATGACCTGCTTAATGGACTTACACCTTGGTGCAAGCTTCCACACATAATCATGGGTATACCCTCCAAGGAGCCCGAGTGATTTTGGCCAACGTCGATTCCAGGTACCGTGAAGACTTGCCCCTTCACAATCACCTTGTGTAAGACCCTAAAAAGATAGACCACTAAGGTTACCACTTACAACAATAAATCTTGGGGGGATAGTCGACAGTTCAATCCACATACAAAGGTAGGGTATCTAGCTCGAAATCAACTCGAGAGGCTTCCACTCATCATTGTAGGTATACCTCTAAGTGACCCCCGTAATACGTGCAATCTCTACACCGATATCAACAAAGCAGGGTGAGTAACTCTATCAATATCAATGCGACCTCGGGTTTGACCCTTGTGTGAGAAGGGATTCCCAGGACGAAGTGTTGTAAATGGAATTTGACACTCCTTAACACAAGATGCTATTGTGTGTTTTGTGCTTTGGAGAGTTTATCTCTCTGCCTATTCCAAAGCACTAGCCTAGCTAATTGTTGGTGTAATAAAGCCCTAGAAAAGAGTTACTAGTTAAATTTTAAAATTGCACAATGTTATTAAGGGTTGTTGTTACTCAAAGGAAACATAGATGAAACTGATGTTGTGTGAGACTCTGACCCAACAATGCGTAGATAGGAATGAAACCAGAGATTCTGGGTTCGATCCCCAGTGGAGTCGCCAATTTTTTTATCGGACAAATTGGTAGGTGTGGACACTAATTGATCTCCCTAGATCCACCTAGATCTAGAAAAGAACACACCAGAACATGACGCTTTCCTTAAGTTTTAAATATTGAATTTACTAACTAAAGAGGGATGGGTGACATACCATTTAAATGTTGCTTCCTCTCGCCATCGCCATCCTAGCTCCATTCCAATTTTCATACGATGATGAACCTGCAAAAGAACGCAACCAACCAAAGTGATAGCAATAATATAAACTCAATATAAACCTATGTATGTGATCAAGGAATCATACAATAAAACACAACAAGATTTATAGAAAAGAATCATATTACTGTATCATATTAAATGTGAAAGAGAGATTACAACCATGGCCTTGATGTCGTAAGGTCCCTTCCAACTGTCCTTCATTCCCCACACACTTCCATTCCAAGAATTTTGAGAGCATAGATCTGATAATATTCACAATCTATCTTGACAAAGGAAAAACTCAAAACCACTCCAACCAAGCTAATAATTCCAAGACAAATCCAACTTAGCCCAATCCAAGCTCCAAAAGCTCCAAGATAAAATCTAACCTTCTCCATGAGAGCTCCTCTCCTTTTATAAGTCAAAGAGGATAAGGTGAGGAGGTTAGGATGATCCCACTAAATCATGAAAGTGAGTAGGATCCAAACCATTCGGATGCCACCTCACCATGGAAGTTTCTCCTTCTAGAAGATTCTAGAAAACGCTTGTTTTTCCCACGTGTAGGCATTCTCGCACCCTGCCTATAGAGAAACCTATCAACCTCTCGCAACCCATCTATGGTGCAACCTGCGAGAATCATGCATTCTTGCACCCTGCCTATATAGCAACCTGCGAACTTCCTTTTTTATAGGGTTTTTACAAAGGGAAATGCAACTTCTTTTCTCAAGAAAAGTTCTTCTCCCTTCTCTCTTCAGGAACTCAGGCCACTGACCCCTCTGAAGGAAACACATAGGTTTACATCATTAACGGTCATAGGGATGATGAAAATAATGTGTAACAGAAAGAATATTTGATATGAGTAGATCTGATAAAAATAGTGAAAGATATGTAATACCTATGCATAGAAAGAATGTTTGGACTAACAAATGGATGCAGGACCCTAGAAAGAATTTGTTGCAGGTTAGCTACTATGATCCTAGCATGCAGTACAAGAGAGGCTAGGGAGAATTTAAAAGAAAGAGAGGATTAACCCTTTGCTATAGTTGTAGAAAACCAGGACATCTTTCTAAGGAATGTCATGGAAGAAGACCTAGTTGCCTATGTTGCAAAGCTATGGACCATGAAATATTGGATTTCCATAGAATGATTGCTAAGGTTGAAATAATGAATATGAACCAAGAAAACCCTAAGGAAGATCCATAAACTGAGATTATGACAGAACCCCAGAAAGAATCATAAAAAGTATTGCTACAAATGCAAGGAACTCTGAATGACCACCAACATATCAACTTATCAGAAATCTTCAAAGAAAAAGAGTGCATTGAAACAAGGATATGAGACTTCGACATTGACTGTGTTCTGGATGAAGAAACACAGGTGAATATTATGACAGAAAGAACTTGGGAAACTTTAGGGGAGATTGCTATGATTACTTCATTGGGAGGAATAGGACTATTCAAAGGAAAGCTGATAAACCTATGTGGAAAGCTTACCCAGATATCTATGAGTGCCAATGGAACTTCGAAAAAGGAAGAATTTGAAGTTGTTAAATTTATTGAGGGCAACGCTCCATTTTCTATGTTTCTCAGAAAACCTTGGATTGAAAGTGATCGGGCTAGAAGGAAAGAAAAATAAGTCTTAGATCAGAAGAAGAAAGAGTTAAAAGATTTCATGACTAGGAATATCGCACAATTGATTAAAGAAAAGGAGAACAGATCGAAGCCATTTGAAACTAGAGAATTGGATGTCGAAGTTGCAAGAATACCAGAGGACTCCCAAAAGGTTGCAGTACCTATTCCAGATAAACATGAAGTATTACCCCCGATTTCTAAGAAAGAATCTCAACAATGCAAAGTTACTATGCCAAAAGAAGATAAGAATCAGAATGGAAAAATGAATACTGAGATATAACTCACTGGGAAAAAGGCTAGAAAGCTAAGTAAGAAGAGAGCCAAGATTGAAAAGTTATAGAAGGTTCCAGAGGAAACTTCGCAAAAAGAAAATTTGAAAAAATGGAACTTCACCGAGATATCAGAACAGCGTCACATGGAACTTCGCCATGGCGAAGAAATATAACCATTGGGGACAGTATAACCGTTCGATTGACGACTCGAACGGGTAGAAAGGAATTTATGATCAGAAAGTTTGCCACCAGACCGTTGGGACCGCGCCATAACAGACAAAACTGAGTTAATGAGTGCTTTTCACCCGTTGCAAGAGATCTGTTACCAAGTATATATTTATCCCATCGTGCCATGCACCGGGAACACTTTTTGATAATAGTGAATTTGAGCCCGCAGATTAGTTGATTGTCACACAGTGATCATCATGATTTTTCCATCTATCCCATTGCATTGAGAGATTATTCTTTGAACCTGATATTTTCAACCTCGAGCGTGTATGTCGGACGAGTTTAGCGCTGCAGAGAAAATTGTCGAGGATGTTCTCATTGACCTCATGACCAAAAGAGTAATTTTGATGTCTGAAGGTATACAAGTATCATCGACAAGAGGATTGCAAGCCTCTCCATCGACTGCTCATGGAGCCGTATCATCTCGACCATTAACAGAAAAGAGAACCAAATACAGAGATGACCTAGCCAATGCGAAGCTGATCCCATACATATTTCCCTATTACATCCCTCCTCTGGCCCACGCAGTGAGTCGGGATAGCATGCCAAGAGATTTCGAGTACTCCATGATTACTGCATACCTCCCGAAGGGGATATGCACAGTTCGAGCATAGCAGGACAAGATCACATCGTTGAAGTTTAGTGACTTCAACCTCGAAGATCGCAAGAACTACAATATGCTCTCCTCGTATAAGTACCTGACCAAGATGAAGGGGAATAACTCAAAGATAATCCCTCAACCATGGAAAATGAACCTCGCGCAGTCCACCCTGTCAAACGTAATGAAGATCCCACACTTTGGAAGGCACCAGGAAGTCAATGCCTATGTCAATCTATTGCTCTCATGCTTCCATGGTGGTTACTTATGGCTATACCATCGTATTACAGTCAAGCCAACATTGATCCATAAGATCACGAGATTAAGTATGCAAGGACCTGACCCGCAGGAGTTCTATCCAGGAAATTCCACAGATCGTGCACTAGCACAGAAGATCAAGGATACATACGGTGATGTCGAGAAGGGGATGCGAGGCTACAAGGTAGCCACCATCCAAAATGGTGCAGTGCGCCTAAAATGTCAGTTGATAGATGGAAAGTTGGTACGGAAGAACCAACTCACACAAGTCACGGGCTTTGTCGTCGACCTCACAGGCAAGTGCGTAGATGGATTACAGATGAACTGGGTGAAGTACCTAGTCAATCAGCTCAAACTAGACTATCGTGAAGTGCAGGATTAGGGATATGAGTTTCACTTCAGCTGGCTCCTAATCCTCATCTCCTCTGTTGCATGGGAGATGCCGGAAGGTGTGACCTTCCTGGACATCTAACCATTTGAGCTGCTTTCTATTAAGTTTTCCACACTTTGGTATTCAAGTGATATGAACAAACAGTGGCAGTTGAACGCTATTTTTCATACATACTACCTTTAGCTGAAGAGATCCATAGAAGGAGAGCCTTGCATGAATCCAAACACCTTACAGAGATTTCGACCCCTGTTGAATTTCAGCGTAGATCAACATTTCATTTACATAATAGCGTGAGTCGATGAACATAAGGAACAACTGTAGTTGTACTACAAAATTATAGAAGAGGACCTGGAGGAGATCACTAAGGACTAGTCCGTAGATCTCCTTATCCCCGCTGAACCTACAGAGATGTCTGATCCTGAAATGGACGGCTTAGAGACCACTCACAAATAACAGGACACACCTGGAACTAGTAGAAAAAGGAAGACTGAGGAGTTCCAAGATTTAAGCAGTGCCTCAGGGAAGACTACTTCCATATCACCTGAGCGAGGAGGTGATGATTATGTAGAAGAGATGAAGGACAGAGAAGCTGAACAAAATAAAGGTGAAGTAACATCGCCCAGAGATGAGGAGTAAGGTTTCTCCTCCGAAACCTTCTTCTCGGAAGGAATCAAGAGACACCATGACCAAGATGCAGACTACACTTACTACTGATGACTTTGACTTCATCATAGCATCTCTAAATGACGCTTCACTGGAAATCAAGGAGAAATAAGAAGCTAAGCAGGAGGAAATGTACGATACAATTGAGGTCAAACTCTGAGGGGTACAACATGCTCTTCAGTCCAGTCGTGCAGTCTCCACTGTGCCCCTAACATCGAGAGAACAAGAGTTGGGGGATGAGCCATCCCAACTTCGTCAATTGGCAGATGCAACTGAAGCTTGCCTTCGATGAGAAAAAGAAGAAACAGAACAATACACCTTAGCTTTGAAGAAAGTACAAGGAGTACTTGTAGAACAATGTCGAGTTGTAGAGCATGAGAATATTTCTCTCTAGACAAAGTTTGATGAGGAGAAAGCACAAATGCAACAAGAAAAGGAATAGTTGCTTGCAGGGAAACTCGAGGTAAAAGAAGCAGTCAATAGATCACTTCTCTCTGTGATAGGCTTAGAGCCACAGACAGAAGATCGATTTGAGCATCAAGTAGAGCAACTCATGGAAGCCATCCAATAGCTACAACAAAGAATAGCAGATTTAGAGATACACATAGTGCTCGACACTTCGCAGGATGTCAGATATCAAAGAGAAGTGACTGGACAGAGCACAGTCGAGAGAATAAAGGATCTTGCCATGGAATGCAATCAATTTAGTGATCGTAGTGCCCAAAATTATGAGAAACTCACTAAGAATCTAGAATTAAAGGCACTGGAATCACAACTCCAGGAAACGAAGTATCAAGCAGAGATAATACAGGCACAATTGAAGCCCCTGTTAGCTGTAGAAAGAATGAAGTGATCCTGGGAGCAGCGCACTACCCAACATCAGGTTCATACTATTCAGAGTAGAGTTATGGAAGTAACTCAAAGGCTCCAACCTGTACAGGATGAGGCTTACAAACTATTCACGGAAATCGAAGGTCGAGGATCTGAACTGAAACAAGTTGTCACTACAGCTGGACAACTCCTCGAAGGACCTGTCAACGAAGAAGTCATACAAGAGTTCACTGAACAGGAGGCTGTAGCACAGCAACAAGTCAAAGTAGCTCGATCCAATCTCGAGACTTTTGAATCAGAACTAGTCAGATCAGAGTGACTCGGAATGAGTCACAGGTGAGTGTTGGGGGCTTGTTGGCCGTTGACCAAGTTTTGAGGATCCTTGGTCATTTTTGACCATTTTATGACTTCGACAAGCTATTGAAGGTGGAGCGCAAGATGAAGTGGAGATCGCGGGATATTGTCCCCTTTTGGGCCCTTTTTGAGATTTGGGATTATGTAACGAGTATGGGGATGTTGGCCCATGGGTTTACCCATGTTTAGGGCCTATTTTGTAATGTATAAATAGAAGGCTAGGCAATGTAAGAGGAGGAAGTTGCAAGTTGTGATAAGTGCTAGAGTTGGATCTATGTGATCGAGAGTTGTAGTTCCTTTGTGCATACTATGTGAGATTTGCAGAGATAAGTGAAAGTGGTTGTAACAGACTATGGAAGGCTTTGTGTTGTAACACAAGGAAGGAGGATCTAGCGAGGTGAGCAGATCTCTTGTCCTCTGCAGAGTGGGACTTGAATGCTATGTGCCTATAAGAATATTGACCCAAGATAACAAAGAAGAGAAGAGTTGGTGGACATAGCCCCCCCGGGGGGGTGAACCACATATATGTTGTATTGCTTTGCTTTGTGCGATGTATTGATGTGTTTACTTTCTTAGTGCTTTAATATAGATGAATTATAGATAGCAATTTTAATGCTATGTGCTTAATAGTATGGATGAATACTATATTTGGCCTATGTGGAGGTGCTTAAGTGCTTGAATATAGTATATCTAAATGAATAATGCGTTGTGTTGTAATTAGGGTTTTACTGCATTGTATCTAAGAACTGAGTATTGATGAATGTTAACTACTGAGTGCTCTATTAAGTGGTTATAATCATAGATCTATGTCCTAGCTAAGGCTATAGACATTGGAGTCCTGCAACCACCCTTGCCTCTACCTTGGGTGAGACTTCATCTGCTTCACAACTGATGTTGAAAGGGCCGGTAGTTAGGGTTTTTTTGGTGCGTTGTTGTAGTGTTGAACCCTGGGTCTGCCCTTATGCCAACAAGATCTTTGTAGATGATTATGTTCTGAACAAAAACCTCTTTCGGCTTTTCCAAATTCATCTCCATCTCTCCAAAACATTCACCGCAAAAACATGACAAGATCAGGAAAACTGAAAAACTGAAAAAAATGGTGCTTAGAGATGGATTCTATTCTGCCAATCCCTAATACCTATGTAAATTTTGGGAGAGGTTATTGTTCTTCAGCCCGTTATGAACAAAAAAATCTCTCGGATTTTTAAAATCCATTCCCGTTTTCCCGAAAATGCTCTCGGAAACAGACTGGTAAAACTGGCGAAAAAACGGTTTTAATTTGGGGAAGGCGGTTTTGGAGAAGGGAAAGTGGTTTTCGGACCTCTGGGGTGGTAAGTGGTAATAGGGGGGGTCTGAGTTCACCAGATGGTGACATGTATCCTTGGTGGTTGTTCATATTGGACCCCCTTTGGTTGAGTGACGTAACGAAGGGTCCGATATATGGGGAAATGTGGGTGGGCTATAAAACTTAGGATATAGTTTTGTTTTTTTTAATTTTATTTTTGTTTTAATTTTATTTTATTTTTGTTTTAATTTTATTTTATTTTTGTTTTGTTTTAATTTTATTTTTGTTTTTATTATGTTTATTTTTTATTTGTTTTTATTTTATTTTTATTATATTTTGTATTTAATGTTTTTTGTTTTTACTTTGTTTTGTTTTGTTTATTAGTTTTTAATTATTTTTTATATGTTTTTATTATATGTATTATGTTTTATTTATTTTATTTACTTTTTAATTAATGTTTAATATTATTGTTTTATTTTTTAATTTTTCTTTTTTTTTTAATTTATATGTTTTATTTCATTTCTTAATTAATGTTTAATTCTAAAACACTAACCTAATTACTAACTTAAACAAACTAATTTAATTACTAATTATTAATTAATTAATAATTAATTTATTATTAAAAAGTCTAATCTAGTTTTATTAATCTAACTATATTAATTTAATTAATATTAACATTATTATGCTAATTATTGTTAAAAAATGCCTCTAAACATTTATTACTAACCTAATGTTTTTTATCCTAAGCTTGTTTGTGCATGTAGGGAGGAAAACGGTGGAGGGGTGAAAAAATGGAGGGTGAGGGCATGAATGGGGTGGCAGGGTGATGAAGGATCAGACGAAATGGATGGAGGGGGAAATTGAATCAACCGAGCCCAGCAAGCTAGATGTCTTCATCACGGGAGAAACGCCAAATAAACAGCTGAAGAATCAATTTACCTATGATTATAGGACCCCAACACCCTACATCTCTCATATTGACTCATCTAAGAAGATGTACAATGCCCTAACTAACCTCTTCTCAATCAGAAACTTTGGACAAGAAATGAGTTTGAAGAATGAGCTCTGTGACATGAAAATGAATAATGACGACAACATAACATCATAATTGTTAAGAATCTCTTAGTTAAGAGATCAATTGCAAGCTATTGAAGAAATCATTTCAGAAAAGGAACTGGTAAATATAGTACTCAATGGCCTTCCCAAGGCATGGGATGAATTTTCCGCAAGCATGAACACAAGAAAAGAGTATCCCACATTTGAATAACTTTGGACTTGCTGTGCACAAGAAGAATCAAGGATTAGTGCAAAAGATAAATTCCAAAGGAAAGATGATGATCAAACCTCACAACAAAGTTCAAGAAATTCATAAATAAGAAGAAGTTTGACTCAAGGAAGAAACCAAATCAAGAAAAGGATATGTCAAAAATACAATGCTTCAACTATCAAAAATATGAATCACTTTCATGAGTTAAAGAAAAGGAAGGAAACACATGAAGCAACAGTTTCCGAAGAAAAGGAACCCTCAAAGAAAGTCAAACAAGATGAAACAAGATTTCTTCTTCTAAGTCAAGTTAACAATATTCTTCAAAGTTCTTGTACATACCATGTTTACATAGTTTCTGTACATATCATGCATATCTATTTCTTATAATATAAGATGTTCAAGTGAAACAATACCTATGGAAGAATAACAAGATACTGATTGCTATCATGATGACTATAGGTCAAGCAATACACATGGAAAGATGAAGTATGTTGACAATCCTTGGTAACAATTCCTGTGGAAGCTATTATATAAGTAACAACTACCAGATAAGCCGAAATCATAATCAAAATTTAAGAGACCCAAAAGAACTCAAAAGATAAAGAAGTCAACAATCAAGAGGAAATTACAAAAAGACTTGTGACACTTTGCATAAGGCAGTAAGGATGCAGATGGAAGCACAGACTCTCTTAGTTGGAGGGAGTTGATTAAAAAATTACAAAAGAAGAGAATGTATTCATGCATGAAGCAAGGATTAGGAGGGAGCTAATCTTAAATGATATGCTCTATTGAGGATTATGAAGTATATGCCCATGTTCCCATTGAAAGTAGCAGACATGATAAGAAACATGTGTTCAAAAGAAGTCTTCTTCGAAAAGAAGCCTTAAAGTATCCTTGGTTGTCCATCTACATCCATGATCGCATGATGAAAGGAAGAAGTTGGAATCTTCAGGGAATGGAATTTGTGGAAGACTCCATGGACCCAATAGATAAAGAGAAACATGAAGATTCCAAGAAAGAAAGAAAATCTAGAACAACCAGTTATTATACCAAGAATCACAAAGACTACCAGCTTGGTTTGAACCCACTAGAAGCAATCAAGCAGAAGAAATGGAAGTTATGATAAAGAACAATGTATGTAAGAAAATGTGAAAAAGACTTATGAATGAAAGAATTGAAAGATTTAGAGTTTATTCTAGAAGGAGGGAGAAGACTATGACAACAACTTGTTCCAGTAGACCATATATACCTCTTGTAGTATCCATGGATTGGAATTTACATGTAAAATATTGTTATTCCAAATAAAGAAAGTGAGAAAGAATCTTATACCAGAAAGAGACCCATGTATGCAGATATAAAAATACCTTGTATGGATTTGATCCAGGTGGATATTGGTGGCCACCCACCTATTCCAACTAGCTCCTCGTGTCCGTTTTTGTTCAGCACGTCTTTTTGTATTGATTTATAATTGTGAGTTATACACTTCTTGGATTGTTTGAAGCCTCACACATTCTCCAGGTGGATAGGGGTGGCCTCTCGTGAAATCCAACTGACTTATTTTTCATGTTTTCATGTCAGCACATCTTGTTGTACTTTCGAGGTTGTTTTGGGGCCCTAAACATTGTTTTTTTGGCTCACCACAGTCAGACTTTAGACAGAGTCTGAGTCTGACAATGGAATGTGTATTTCTCTGAAATACCTTTCCTACGGGATCTCACGTGCCTAAAATGGAGGACATATGAAAAATTTATGACCCTAGGAAGTTGAGGTACCAAATTACACCAACTTACCCATAGGGCCCACATGACTTTTGGCATTTCACCTTCTAGGGTTAGGTTTTTGAATGTCTAGGGTTTTTACATTCATGAGTAATATGAAAAGGGCCTATGGAGCCTCAATGTAATCCATTCTGCTAAGACGAATGCGCGTAGCATCACATCTCTTCTCAAAGATAACTACCACTATTCGAGCAAGTTTCAGTTCTGCAGTTTTACAGTTTCAACCTATTTCATTATTTAATAGAAGATATTGTTCACTGGATATTTGTGTTATTCTTCCTATATCTATGTTTATTGTATTCAGTATGTTAATCAGTTCGTTTCACTCCTAAGTCTGGATCATTGGTATGAGATCGGTTCTCTCTTAATTTGTTTTTCTTCGTGCATGTCCCCAACAAGGTCTAGGTACAAGAAGTTGGGACTCAAACCCATCGATCCATTACCATATCAGTCATGCCGAGCCCGACAATAACCCATGGGAGACAAAAAGAAAGATGATGGGGCAGGAGATCCTATTAAAAAATTTTTCAAGGAAGCCCTCGTGTGACAAAGGAAGGAAATGATGGAAAACTTCGCACAGATCCTTCAAGGTACATGTAAATTTTGATATTGCATTATTTGAAGGACTGGTAGATGTAGATGTTGTAGATAAATGGTTGAATCTGATCGAAGGATATTTTTCGGTCCACAATTTTTCTGATGGGGAAAAGATCACTTTTTCACTCTCCAAGGTCATTCCCCATGTGCAAGACTGGTGGGATACTTACTTTGAGCAAAGGGCTGAGGACGAATCTAGAATTTTTGTGGCGGCCTCGATATGGGATTCCCTCCGGGACACCATTAAAGAAAATTACTACCTTGTTGGAAGATACAAGGAATAGTACACCAGATGGACCACTCTACATCAAGAAAGGGACCAGATAGTACCAGACTTCACCAATATTTTCCATACCCTACGCACCAAATTGGGTATCAAATATTATGAGCATCACCTGGTGCTCAAATACCACAAATGTTTGCATTAATACATTCAAATAGAAATGGATTTCTTGGACATCGCCTCGTTGGGCACGACTTATAGATACATTGTCAAGATTGAGCAAAAATGACGAGAGTTTGGATCTGCAAACCCCTCATAGTCGAATAAGGGAAAAGGTAGCCCAAACCCACATAGAAAAGGACCAAGTCAAGATGGATACCCTCAAGACAATCTATTCAAGACACAACACAAGAAGGGCAATGAAAAGATGAAGAAGGACATGGGTAAATGGTGTGAGTATCATAAAATTCCTTGGCACAACACCAACGAATTCCTCTCCAAGCAGCTCCTCCTGTCCGAGCTGAAGGCTTCCGAGTTAGAGGCCGATTCTTATTCTGAGTCAAATCATGAAGGAGGGAAGTGGATTATCGATGTTGAACCTAGTGCCATGGTTACTACCACCAACCTTAGGCCAAGCAAACCAAAAGAACCAGAGGAAGGAGAACGCCTCTTTCACTCACAGATGTGGGTCAAGGGGGCTCTGATTCATTTCATTGTAGTCAGAAGAACCTGATTTTAGCAGAGTTCATCAAGTGGCTAGACCTGCCAATGACACCGCACCCACAACCCTACACCATCGACTAGCGTCATAAAGGAAGAGATCTTTGTGTCAGCCAACAATGTCATTTACCCTACGACATCAAGCCTTTCAAAGATGAGGTATTGTGTGATATTTCTCCCCTAGAAGTTTGTGATGTTATTTTAGGACAACCATATATGTGGAAGCGTCATGTTGTGTATGAGTCTAGACCCTGCAGTGTTATTATTACTTTGGGTAGACAATTGTACAGGATCCCAGAGGTGGCACCACCTACTGCTATTTCTTTAATCTCTGCTAAGAAATGCATTAAGGTCATTTCACAGACCGGGAAGTTCAACTTATTTGTGATCCATTCTCACAGTAAGTAGAAGGTCGTCGCCACATCCATGGCCTCTACACAATGCCTCTCTTTACATCAAAAGCAAGTGGACGGGATCATGGAAGAATACATATACATCTTCGCCTCACCTATAGGGGTACCGACACACTGCCAAGTCAAGCATCCCATTTATCTGAACCCTGGAACACCTCTACCTAATGGGCCAGTCTATCGATGCTCACTGATGGAGAATGAAGAAATCAAGAATCAGATCCAAGAGCTTCTTCAAAAGGGGCACATCAGACCCAACACCTTCCCTTGTGAAAGACCGATTGTACTGGTGTAGAAGAAGGAAGGGACTTGGCGACTATGCATTGATTACAGAGCCTTAAACAAAATCACAGTCAGGAACCGCTACACCATTCCCATGATTGGTGACCTTCTTGACCAACTCAAGGGGGAAATTTTTTTCAACAATATTGACCTGAAGTCTAGCTACCACCAGGTTCCCATCGAACCAATTGATGTCTGGAAGACAACCTTCAAGTCTAAAGAAGGTCTCTACGAATGGCTAGTCATGCCATTTGGATTAACAAATGCACCAACCACTTTCATGAGGTTGATGGATGATGTGTTCAGACCCTTCACCAACTCCTTTGTGGTAGTATATTTGGATGACATCCTCATCTTCAACAGAATGTGGGAGGAGCACAAACGACATATTCAACAGGTTTTGAGCACTCTATGGAAACGCAAGCTTTATGCCAACTTAGAAAATAGTTATTTTGGCATGAACAGGGTCCAACAACTGGGCTACATTTTTTATGAGAATGGGGTACACGTTGATCCAACGAAGATCCAAGTCATTCGTGACTAGCCAACCCCGACCACACTGATCGATCTTTGGATCTTCTTGGGTCTAGCCAATTTCTACCGATGGTTCATGTTGGGATTCTCCCATATTGCATGGGCCCTCAGCCAGGTGACCAAGAGAGGTGGTAGGGCCAATTTCATATGGGGGAAGGAGAAACAACGAGCATTCGATGATCTAAAACATCGCTTGTGCTCAACTCTAGTACTGTCCTTTCCCAATTTGCAACACCCATTCGAGATTGAGACTGGTGCATCTGACTATGTTGTGGGCACAATTCTCACTCAACATGGGTATCCTGTGGCATACCATAGTGAGACACTCTCTGATACTGTTTGGAAATACCCCACCTATGACAAGGAAATGTATTCCATTGTACAAGCCTATCGTCAATAGAAACATTACATTATGGGTAAAGAGACGATCATACACACCAATCACAAGCCTCTGTAGTTCATATAGACACATGGGAAATTGTAGAACGACCGCCATCAAAAGTGGTCCACCTACCTACAACAATTCCATCTCAACATCAAATATAAGACATGTATCTCCAATCATGTTGTTGACTACCTCAAATGGCCTCCTGTGGCTACACTCACCACTGTGCTCCAATCCTGTGGACATGAAGCATTGGAGTGGCCCCAATTTATCAGCAAGATCCAAACTTCACCACCACATATTAGCTCTTGGGTACAGGCACCATTGTCACTGATTTTCACATTCATGATAGAATCTTATGCCACCTGGGCCATATCTGTGTTCCTACAAGAGAGCGTGCAAAGATGATCTGGGAAGACCACTACAGTAGGGTGGTAGGACATTTTAGCATAGAGAAAACTGTGGTCGTTCTTCAAAAACATTTTTATTGGCCAAAACTTTGACAGAACATCAACAAGTATATCAAATCTTGCACTTCCTGTGCCATTTCCAAGCCAACCATCAAGAAGCAAGGCTTATACACCCCTCTTCTTATTCTCGAGAAGCCATGGGAATCCATATCAATGGATTATATGTCTGGTTTGTCATCCACCAAGCATGGGAATGACTTCGTATTTGTGGTCATTGATCGATTTTATAAGAAGGTCATCCTCATAGCCTATAAGAAGAATGTCATAGCGCCATATATTGCCAAGCTCTTCTTCGAAAGAGTTTGGGTCCACTTTGGGATACCACAGAACATCATCTCCGACCGCGACAGCAGGTTCCTCAATACCTTTTGGTCGAGTCTCTGGTCTTTGTTGGACACAAAGCTCACAAAATCCACTGCTTTCCATCCCCAAACCGATGGCCAAGCCAAGTTCATCAATTAGATGATTGTGCACATCCTATGCATGTACAATTATAAGCATCCCCATACATGGGACAAGAGTCTTCCATATGTCCAAAACAACTACAACAAGGATCTCCATAGTTCCATCAGCCATAGCCCATTTCAGGTGGATCTGGGATTCCAACTCTTGGGACCCATTGATGTTTCCCTTCCTCTTTCCACTGCATAGAAAGACTCTTCCCCTAATTAGATCGACAAAGCCACCATATTCATTGAGGGGATTCAACACATCCACCAACAGGTCCAGAAGATTTTGTAGAAATCCAATGCTAAGTACAAGCAGCGCCCTGATCAACACATGGTACCACACCAATTTTAGGTTGGTGACAAAGTATAGTTACATTTGCAGAAGGAGCATCTTAGCGGTCCCCATCAAAATATTCTCCCACTTCGTTATGGTCCTTACACTATCACCAAGGTTGTGGGTAGCAATGATTTTGAGCTCAACACTCCACTCTTCCTTGGTATCCATCCAGTATTCAATGTGGACCTACTTCGACCATATTTTCCACCATTATTGGACACCTCTGAGATCATCGAACAACTGACACCAACAAAGCTCAACCCTGACTGCATGGAACATGCTTCCAACGATCAGATTGTGGACACACGGGTCAAGGGAACTCGCCAGTTGTGAATCCAGATTTATCGGGTTGTCAAGGCAGGGAAAATCCTACATCAAGGAAAGTGGCTCGCCTGGGGCCAAATCCAGCAGAGGTTTCCTCACTTGATGGGGGAACTTAACGCAATGGAGACCATTTCTTCCTAAGGGGGGAGAATTTATCCAGGTGGATATTGGTAGCCACCCACCTATTCCAACTGGCTCCTTGTGTCTTTTTTTGTTCAACACATCTTTCTGTACTTCTTTATAATTGTGATTTCTACACTTCTGGGGTTGTCTGAAGCCTCACACATTATCTAGGTGGATACAGGTGGCCTCTCGCCTAATCCAACTGGCTTATTTTTTATGTTTTCATGTCAGCACATATTGTTGTACTTTTAAGGCTGTTTTGGGGCCCTAAACATTGTTTTTTTGGCTCACCAAAATTAGACCATAGACAGAGTTAGTTTCTGACAACAAAATGTGTAGTTCTCTAAAATACCTTTCCAATGGGCTATCATGTGCCTAAAACAAAGTTTGTATGCAAAAGTTATGACCCTAGGAAGTTGAGGTACCAAATTACACCAACTTACCCATAGGGCCCACATGACTTCTGGTGTTTCACCTTCTAGGGTTAGGTTTTTGGATGTCTAGGGTTTTGGTATTCATGAGTAATATGAAAAGGACCTATGGAGCCTCATTTTAATCCATTCTTCTCAAACGGATACACGTAGTAGCCACATCTCTTCTCAGAGATAGTTACCACCATTCAAGAAAGTTTCAGTTCTGCAATTTTACAGTTTAAGCCTATTTCATTATTTAATAGAAAATATTGTTTACTGGATATTTGTGTTATTCTTCCTATCTCTGTGTTTATTGTATTCATTTTTTTAATCATTTCATTCCGCTACTAATTCTAGATAAGGATTCAAACAACTTGATGTAGAGTATCTCATATACAATAGAAGCGTGGTGAAAAATCTCTATGACAGAGATAGTTTATCAGAATAGTTACTCAGAAGTATGGGATGATGGATTGCTAATCCAGGGAAAACTCTCCTGATAACAGAAGAAGTGCTACTTGGATATGTTTCAGTTTGATTCTTTCCATGATATCATGAACTAGCAGGAAAAAAAAGTGTTGAATTCGACCATGATATATTGTAATGATCAGAGCTATATGAAGCTTTCAGAGAAAACTAGTGTTCCATGACAGACTGAAGTACATTGAGATCAAGCATTATATTATTCATAATGAAGTCCAGAAAAGAGAAGTGGTTCTCTAATATATCTCCACAGATGAGCAGATAGAAGATATTTTGGCAAATCCTCTCTCCAAGATGAAAAGTTTGCATACTTAAGAAACAAGTTGGGGCTCATGGAGACGGATTCCTTATTGAAAAAGGAAGAAATTACTCCCAGGTTGGGAGGGAGCACCGATATGTTATTGATTTATGGAAATTCATTTTTCATTTTGCAAAATGGTCCATTATGAGTAGTTACTTTCCAGTTCGGAAATTGGTTTGAGATTTCTGATGGACAAGCATTTTCTAGTTCGGAAAATGGTCCAGATCGGACAATCATTTTCATAATGAAAATGGTCTGATAGATTGTTGATGTACCATAGAAAATGATTCCCCTTATGGACAGTGTGGGGGAATGGTATAGGACAATAATTCTTCTTGGCAGTCATTCTAAGCAGTCGTCAAGTATAATGGTTCACCTCGTCGGGAAATCATTCTTTCGAAGTTCACAATTGTGAGCAATTTTGAAGAATGGTTTGTTTTGGAGGTTGGTGTAGGACAATCATTTCCATTACGAAATGGTCTAGATATTCATTCCCTAGGGAAGACTTATTCTCTCCAATTTTCACTATGATTAGTGTCGGAGGAATGGCCTAGTTAGGTGAATGGTCCAGGTTCAACAATGAGGGACAAACATTCCCTAGGGACAACTCATTCTCTCCAGGTTGCACTATGATTAGTGCTGGAGGAATGGCCCAGTTAGGTGAATGGTCCAGAATCATAAATCAGGGGAAATTGTTCTTCTGTGCTTGAGAAGAATAGTATAGATATCCCATGACTGATGTTTTACTTTATGAGGGAATATGCTCTTCCAGATCTCACAGATGTGAGTGGAAGAATGGCCCATATGACTCAATTTATATCCTGATATTCTTTTATGCAGGTTGATATCATACGCTATGATTTTTAAGGAGATTGTATGTCTCTGGACAGTAGATGTATGCTACTGTGGTGAATTTGTTCTGCTAGTTGTGACTATGCGTCACTAATTAAGTAGTCGTGTGCTACTTGGTGTGGTTGTGTACCACTGGATAGTAGTTGTGTAATACTATAGATAGACAAAGTTTTGTTCTATTGAATGGAATTATTCTGATTGCCATGAATACTATTAGTAGTGTTGGAAATTATTATCAGCTAGATATATAGTCAGTGTGTTGGTGGACAGACATTATCTAGGAAGAAAATGGTCCAGGACATTTATTGTTCTAGGACATATGTTTGGATTAGAAGAACAGTCCTTGTATCCCATGGCATGGATTCCAACATCTGTTGGAATAGTTATTCTCCTAGGACATATGTCCTAATTAGAATAATGATTCTTGTATCACTCTATGGAGTGAGTGACTTATCCAACATCATTCCTA
The DNA here is from genome assembly GCA_009831015.1 of Picea engelmannii. NCBI lineage: Eukaryota > Viridiplantae > Streptophyta > Pinopsida > Pinales > Pinaceae > Picea > Picea engelmannii. The sequence continues at coordinate 86,689 of ML821107.1, read as the reverse complement.
ACTACTCATATGGAGTATGAATTTGAGAGATGATACAGTTGATGCTATCAGATGATACTGATAGTGATGATGGTGCTCATGATTTGATCATGAGATAGCTCGTGTGGCTATGATGATGCTACCCATTGAATGGTATGTTTGTGCTCAAGACCATTACCTTTAAATACCTCCCTAGCTATGAGGGAGTGTTGATATTATGGTAGTTGCGGGAGGTATTAAAACTCCACGTGTGACCCTAACAAGAATAGAATATTTTGGGAAGTAAGAAGAAACCCTAAAGCATTGGCCATAACCCTAGAAGACAAGTTGGCTAAAGAAAATAACTAATACTGAGTTTTTATCCTCCAGAAAGAGAAGTTGGCTTAGACAGCTAAGGAAGATCAATATAAATACAGGATGCCAGAGCTCATTTGGACACACATAGCTCACAATTGTAGAAATTTAGTTTGCATTGCAGAAATTTAGTAAGTGCACAAGTCTAGAGAGTAGCCGCAGCTGCAGCTACTACAACTAGTATTTTCGGTCTTAGGCTTGGAATTTCTCTTGGTTATGGTTTTGAATTTATGCTTGGTACGCTAGATCTGGAGAGTGGTACACTACCTTGATTGGATTTTGGAACTAGGGTTTGCTTCCAGAATTATTCTCTCTGTCAAGGTTAAGGTTCTCGGGGGTGGATTCGGCCTATGCTTGGGTGACAATATTGTTATATTGTCTATGGTTAAACACACCTATTATTTCTAACATCCTTCCTGTCACTATCATATACATCAGCTATAAGGAACACTTGTCTTTCTTGTAGTTTCCTAATGACATCCTAAGATAGCTTGAAACATATTTGCAACCCACCCAAGGGTATTGACCTGTAAGCACTCTGATTGCACCAACTAAAGATGACCATACTTATTTTCCAAGAAATAAATAGTAATTTTAGGTAATAGAACTTCACTATGGATTTATTTAGGCTACTATGGCTTCTATCAATAGAGCCCATTTCATCAAGGAAGTGGTTAATATAAGGAGGCTTAGGATTCTTATTAAAACATACAAGCAACATAAGGATCAGGGGATTCAATGTGTCTTCATAACAAGTTTGCATTACAAATTGACATCACATAAACTTTAGAGCATACCTTCCCACTAATAAATATTTAATTTAGTAGGCACTTGGTTTGTCTTGGATATATTGTTTAGTAGGAACTTGATTTGTCTTAGATACATTGGATACCTTCCCACTTCCTATAGTTGTTCCATTCTACTACGTAAATTCCTCCCAGTCTCAAATCTATATCACTTTTCCAGCCCAAAATCCATCTGTCCTTCTTGTTCATATCGTATGCATAAAATAGAATGAACACATGTCTTTCTTGTAGTTTCCTAATGATCTCCTTAGATAGCTTGAAACATCTTTGCAACCCACCCAAGGTTCTTGATCTGTAAGTACTCTGACTACACCAACTAAGGATGACCAAACTTATTTTCCAAGAAATAAATAGTAATTTTAGGTAATAGAACTTCACTAGGGAGTTATTTGGGCTACTATGGATTCTATCAATAGATCCCATTTCATCAAGTAAGTGGTTAGTATAAGGAGGCTTAGGATTATTATTAAAACATACAAACAACATAAAGAGTAGGGGATTCAATGTGTCTTCGTAGCAAGTTTGCATTACAAATTGACATCACAAGAACTTTATAGCATACCTTCCCACTAATAAATATTTAATTTAGTAGGAACTTGGTTTGCCTTGGATACATTTTTTAGTAGCCACTTGATTTGTATTAGATACATTAGATACCTTCCCACTTCCTGTAGTTGTTCCATTCTACTGCATAAATGCCTCCCAATATCAAATCTATTTCACTTCTCCAACCCAAAATCCATATGTCCTTCATGTACCTATCATATGCATCAACTAGAAGGAAGATCTGTATTTCCTATAACTAATAGGATGATTATGCATATCTTTCAAATGTACAATTCCAATCATCCATGCACATGGGATGAGATTCTTCCCTATGTTAAACACAGTTACAACAAAGCCATACATAAATCAACTGACCACAACCCATTTTAGGTGGAGTTGGGATTTCAACCATCAGGTCCCATGGATGTTGCACTACCTCTTGTTTCCACACAAGAAGAGTCATCCCATGCACAAACCGAAGCCGAAAAACCCACCTAGTTCATTGAACGAATCGAGCACATCTACCAACAATTTCAGGATATTTTGTAGAAATCCAATGCCAAGTACAAGAAATGCCATGATCAACATTGGGTTCCACACAAGTTTCAAGTGGGAGATAAAGTCTGGTTGCACTTGTAGAAAGAATGCCTCACAAGACCCCAATGGAAGATTCATCCACTTCGCTATGGACCTTACACCATCACCAAGGATATGGGTGACAATGATTTTTTTCTCAACATTCCCCCCTTCCTTGGCTTGCACCCAATGTTTAATGTGGACCTCTTTCGGCCATAATTTCCACCTTTATTAGACACTTTCGAGATAGTAAAACAATTAAAACCGATAGAGCTCAAACCTGATTGCATGGAATATGCATCCACTCATTAAATTGTGGAAACACAAGTCAAGGGAAATCACCAACAAAATCTTTGGCTTTATTAGGTTATCAAAGAAGGGAAACTCCTTCACCAAGGAAAGTGGCTCACTCGAGGCCAAATCCAATGGACGTTTCCTCATCTAATGGGGGAACTCAACACAATGGAGACCATTACTTCCTAATGAGGGAGGATTGATCCAGATGGATATAGGTGGCTACCCACCTCTTCCAGTTGGATCCCATACAACTTTCATCTTGGCAGTTACATTTTTTATCTTGGCAGTTTTTTTCTAGATTTTCAGGTCCTAAACTTCTGGGGCCATTTTGAAGCCCTGAACAACAGTTTTTCGGCCCGCCACAGTCACACTATAAACAAAGTTAGAATGTGATCGTATAATGTTTAGTCCTCAGAAAAAAATTTCAATGGGATATCGTGCGCCTAAAACGGAGATTGTATGCAAAATTTACGACCTCGGGAAGTTGATGTACCAACTTACCCCATTGAGGCCCACATGACTTTTGGCGCTTCATCTCCTAGGGTTAGGTTTTTAGATGTCTAGGTTTTTTTGTTTACTTCTTGATGCTAAAAATGCATAGAGGCCTCATTGTAATTTTCTCAGATGAATGCACGTAGCCACCACATCTCTTCTCAGAGATTAGCTACTACCATTCGAGCAAGATTGCTTTCATTCTACATTTTACATTTTCAGTAGATTTATTATTTAATAGAAGTTAAGTTCCATTGTATCTATGTTATTGTTCTTTGTATATTTGTGTTAATGTTATAGATATGTATTTCATTTCGTTCTGCCCATAAATCCGAATCAGTGGTATCATAGCGGTCTTCTCTTGATTTGTTTCTCTGTGCATGTCCCCAATGTGGTTAGGGTATAAGGAGTTGAGACTCGAACCAATTGATCCTTTGCACGATCGACCTTTCTGAACCTGACGACCTCCCATGGGGGAAGAAAATAGAGATGATGGGGTAGGAGATCCCTTTAAACCATTGTTTGAGGAAGCACTCTCATGACAAAGGAATGAGATGATGGATAACTTTGCACAAATCCTTCGACGACTACCAACAGGTGACACATCTACCTCAAGCGAAGGTGCCACCCCCTTCAAGGTATAGATAAATTTTGATATTCCTATATTTGAAGGTCAAATATATGCAGATGTTGTAGACAAATGGTTAAACCTTATATAAGGGTATTTTTCTGTCCATAACTTTTCCGATAGAGAAAATATTACATTTGCACTCCTCAAGGACGTCCCCCAATTCAAATATTTGTGGGAGACTTTCAATGAGAAAAAGGAAACAAAGGGATCTATATTATTTGTAGTTTCACCCACTTGGTGTTCCTTCAGGGATTTTATTAAGGAACAATACTACCATGTTGGAAGTTATGACGACTTATATACAAGATGGACCACACTGTAGAAGGAAAGGGATCAAGCAGTGCTAGAGTTCACCAACATATTTCATACCTTGCACATAAAATTGGGTATCAAAGACTGTGAGAGACATCTGGTGCTCAAGTATCGTGGTGGTATGCATAGATACATACAAATATAAATGGAGTTTATGTACATTTTGTCCTTGGACGCGACCTATCGATACTATCAAAATCGAGCAGAAGCTTAAATAGAAGATGCAATAGTTTGGGTCTGCAAACCCCTCCTAGTAGAAGAAGGGAAAATGCGGCCCCACCCCATAGAAAAAATGAAAAAGAAAGGATGAATAAACTTAGTACAACCAATCTAAACTGTAAACAAAGAAGGACAATGGGAAGACTAAGAAATACACTGGGAAATGGTGCGAGTTCCATAAGATCCCCTGACATAACACCTATGAATGTCGCTCAAAGAAGTCATTGGTGGTCGAGGTGAAAGCCTATGAATCATATGCAGGATATGACTTTGAGTTAGAACCAGAAAACAAGAGACAAATAATTGATGTGGAGCCTAGTGACACCATTGCTAACACCACTAGGGTCTAGCTTGATGAACTTGATGAACCAAAGGAAGGCGAGCACCTCTTTCATTCACAGATGTAGATGAAGGGTACTCCGCTGCACTTCATCGTTAATAGTGATAGCCAGAATAACCTCATATTAGTAGAGGTCATCAAGTAGTTGGCTCTAACAACAACACCACACTCGCAACCATACACCATCGGATGGCTCCGCCAAGGGAGCGATATTTGCATCAACCAACAATGTCGCCTAGCCTACGTCATCAAGCCCTTCAAAGATGAGGTATTGTGTGATGTCGTCCCCATTGAAGTTTGTGATGTTCTTTTGGGACAACCTTATTTATGGAAACATAATGTTGTAAACGAGTCTACGCATTGTAGTGTTATTATTACTTTGGCCAGGAAATTATACAAGGTACCCAAGGTAGTCCCATCTACCGCCATTTCCTTGATCTATGCCAAGAAATGTAGGCAGGTCATCTCTTAGACCAAGAATTTTTTCTTCTTTCTGATTTGTTCTCAAAGTGAGTGGAAGGTTGCAGCCACATCCATGGCCTCCACAACAGGTTTCTCCACAGAGAAAAAGAAGGTGGATAAGGTCGTGGAAGAATACAAAGACATATTCTCCTCACCCACTGGGGTACCTATACACTGTTAGGTAAAGCACTCAATCAATATTACCCTTGGTGCAATGCTACCCAATGGGCCAGTCTATCATTGCTCTCTATCAGAAAATGAGGAAATCAAGTGCTAGATCCAAGAGCTTCTCGAAAAGGGGCACATCCACCAAGCATAGAAATGACTGTGTTTTCATGGTGGTTGATCGATTTTCCAAGATGGTGATTTTGGTCAACTGGAAGAAGAGCATCACAATAGAGGCCACTTCCAGGCTCTTCTTCGAATGAGTGTGGGTACATTTTGGGATACCACAAACCATCGTCTCTGATCAGGATAGTTTGTTCCTCAACACATTTTGGTTGAGTGTTTGGTCAGAAATGGACACCAAGATCACCAAATCCACGATATTCCACCCCTAAATGGATGCCTAAACCAAAGTCGTTAATAGGATGATCATGCATATCTTGCAAATGTACAATTCCAAGAATCCACGCACATGGGATGAGAGTCTTCCATGTGTTCAGTATAGTTACAACAGATCCATACATAGCTCAACTGGCCACAACCCCTTTCAGGTGGGGTTAGGATTTCAACCATTGGGTCCCATGGATGTTGCATTACCTCTTGCATCCACACAGGTAGAATCATCCCATGTGCAAAACGAAGCTAAAAAAACCACCTATTTCATTGAAAGAATCCATCACATCCGCCAACAAGTTTAGGATATTTTACAGAAATCCAATGCCAAGTACAAGAAACACCATGATCAACACTGGGTGCCACACAAGTTTCAGGTGTGAGATAAATTTTAGTTTCACTTGCAGAAAGAATGCCTCACAATACCCCATAGGAAACTTCATCCACTCCACTATGGACCTCACACCATCACCAAGGATGTGGGTGAGAATGATTTGTTTCTCAACATTCCCCCCTTCCTTGGCTTGTACCCAATGTTTAATGTGGACCTCTTTCAACCATACTTTCCACCTTTATTACACAACTATGAGATAGTAGAACAATTGGAACCAATAGAGCTCAACCCTTATTGCATGGAACATGCATCCACTGATTAGATCGTGGACACACAGGTCAAGGTAACTCACCAACAAAATCTTTAGCTTTATCAGGTTGTCAAAGAAGGGCAACTCTTGCACCAAGGCAAGTGGCTCACACAGGGCCAAATCCAATAGATATTTCCTCATCTAATGGGGGAACTCAATGTAATGGAGACCATTTCTTCCTAAGGAGGGAGAATTGTTCTAGATGGATATAGGTGGCCACACAGCTCTTCCAGATGGGTTCCATACAACTTTCATCTTGGTAGTTACATTTTTTATCTTGGTAGTTTTTTTCTAGCTTTTCGGGTCCTAAACTTCTGGGGTTGTTTTGAGGCACTGAACAATGGTTTTTGGGCCCGCCACAGTCACACTATAGACAATGTCAAAATGTGATGGCATAATGTGTAGTCCTAGGATAAAATTTCCAATGGGATATCGTGAGCCTAAAACTAAGATCATATGCAAAATTTACGACCCTGGGAAGTTGATGTACCAATTTACCCCATCGGGGTCCACATGACTTTTGGTGCTTCATATCCTAGGGTTAGGTTTTTAAATGTCTAGGTATTTTTGTTTACTTATTGATGCTAAAAAGGACTAGAGGCCTCATTTTAATGTTCTCAAATGAATGCACGTAGCCTCCACATCTCTTCTTAGAGATTAGATACCACCATTTGAGAAAGATTGTTTTCATTATGCATTAAACAGTTTCAATAGATTTCTTATTTAATACAATTTAAGTTCCACTGTATCTCTGTTATTTTTCTCTATATATCTGTGTTAATGTTATAGATATGTATTTCATTTATTTATGCTCATAAATATGAATTAGTGGTATCAGAGCAGTCTTCTCTTGATTTGTTTCTCTGTGCATGTCCCCAACAAGGTCAGGGTATAAGGAGTTGGGAATCAAACCAGTTGAGCCTTTGCAGGATCAGCTTCACCGATCCTAACAGTCACCCATGGGGGAATAAAAGAGATATGATGGGGCAGGATATCCATTTAAACTATTGCTTAAGGAAGCACTCTCATGACAAAGGAACAAGATGATGGATAAATTTGCACAAATCCTTCGACGACTGCCAACAGGTGACACATATACCTTAAGTGGAGGCAACACCCTCTTCAAGGTATAGATCAATTTTGATATTCCTATATTTGAATATTAAATAGATGCAAATGTTGTAGACAAATGGTTAAACCTTCTATAAGGGTATTTTTCTATCCACAAATTTTTCGATAGAGAAAATATTACATTTGTGCTCCTCAAGGCCATCCCCCATTTTAAAGATTGGTGGGAAACTTTCTATGAGAAAAAGGGAAAAAAGGGATCTGCATTATTTGTAGTTTCACCCACTTGGGGTTCCTTTAGGGATGTTATCAAGGAACAATACTAGCCTATTGAAATTTATGATGACTTATATATAAGATGGACCACACTACGACAGGAAAGGGACCAAGCAGTGCCAAAGTTCACCAATGTATTCCATACCTTGCACAAAAAGTTAGGTATCAAATACTCTAAGCGACATCTGGTGCTCAAGTACCGTGGTGGTATGCATAGATACATCTAGATATAAATGGATTTTTTGGACATTTCATCCTTGGGTGTGACCTATCGATATGCTTTCAAAATTGAGTAGAAGCTTAAACAGAAGATGCGATAGTTTGGGTCTGCAAACCCCTCACAACATAAGCAGGGAAAAATTAGCCCCACCCCATAATGACAAGGTAAAATCAAGGACGGATGACCTCAGGATAGCAAGTATAAACCACAAACAAATAAGGACAATGGGAAGACAAAGAAAGACACTTGGAAATTGTACGAGTTCCATAAGATCCCCTGGCATAACACCGTTGAATTTCGTTCAAAGAATTCATTGGTGGTTAAGTTGAAATCCTATGAATCCGATGCAGAATCCGAATCTGAGTCAAAAATAGAAAATGGGAGATAGATCATTGATTTGTAACCCAGTGCAACCATTGCTACCACCAGCAGGGTCCATCTTGATGAACCTGATGAACCATAGGAAGGAAAGAACCTCTTTCATTCATAGATATGGATGAAGGATACTCCGATTCACTTCATCATTTATATAATTAGCTAGAATAACCTCATCTTAGCATAGGTCGTCAAGTGGTTGGCTTTGCCGAAGAAATCACACCTACAGTTATACACCATCAGATGGATCCACCAAGGGGGAAATATCTGCATCAACCAATAGTGTATTCTGGCCTACATCATCAAGCTCTTCAAAGATGAGTTATTGTGTGATGTCTCCCCCCTTGAAATTTGTGATGTTATTTTGGGCAAACCTTGTTTATGGAAACATAATGTTGTATATGAGTCTAGTCCTCGTAGTGTTATTATTACTTTGGACAAGAAATTATACAGGGTACCCAATGTACTCCCATCTACCACCATTTCCTTGATCTATGCTAAGAAATTTAGGAAGGTCATATTTTAGACCAGGAATATTGTCTTCTTTGTGATTCATGCTCAAAGTGAGCAGAAGGTGGAAGCCACATTCATGGCCTCTACGAAAAGTCTCTCCACGAAGAAGAAGCAGGTGGATAAGGTCATGGAAGAATAAAAATACATATTCTCCTCACCCACTGGGGTACCTCTGCATTGTCAGGTCAAGAAATAAATCAATCTAACCCTCAATGCACGGCTACTTGATGGGCCAGTTTATCGCCGCTCTTTGTCAGAAAATGATGAAATCAAGCGCCAGATCCAAGAGCTACTTGAAAAGGGGAACAATGGTTTTTGGGACCTCCATTGTCACATTGTAGACAAATTTAGAGTGTGACGGCATAATTTTTATTCCTTGAACAAAAATTTCCAATGAGCTATCGTGTGCCTAAAACAAAGATCATATGAAAAAGTTACTTTTGGCACTTCATCTCCTAGGGTTAGGTTTTTTGATGTCTAGGATTTTTTGTTTACTTCTTGATTCTAAAAAGGCATAGAGGCCTCATTCTAATTTGCTCATATGAATTCACATAGCCTCCACATCTCTTCTAAGAGATTAGCTACCACCATTCGAGAAAGATTGTTTTCATTCTACATATTATAGTTTCAGTAGATTTCTTATTTAATAGAAGTTAAGTTTCACTATATATTTGTTATGTTCTCTGTATATCTATGTTAATGTTATATATATGTGTTTCATTTCGTTCTACTCATAAATCCGGATCACTTCCACCTTATAATTGAAGCAATAGAAATAACAACTTGAATAGAATCATACCTGACAACTCGAGAAAATGTCTCCTCGTGGTCCACTCCCTCTTTCTGGTAGAACCCTATTTCCATGAACCTCACCTTGAACTTCTCGATGCTACCATATGAAATATTCTTGATCTTGTAGAGCCACCTAGAACTCAAAACCGACTTCTCCTATGGTATTGGTGCTATGTCCCAAACATCATTCCTCATAATAGAGGTTTACTCCTCCACCATGGAATCTCGCCAAATCTACTGATCTATTGCCTCCTAAAAAATGGAAGGATCAACATCAATGATGCTAGTCATAAGAACCATATAGTTTGGAAACTTCCTCGGATGCCTACGGTCTCTAACTACACTCCTAGGTGCCTCATCAACATCCCTCAATGTTTGCAATAGCCACTTGGGTATCCTGACAAAAATGGAAGGGGGTAACTCCTCCTCCCCACCTGAAGTCTGACTCCTTGAATTAGAAGCTACTGACTGTTACTCATCCTTTAAAGCATGCTACTCCTCATCCTCTGTCACTACTAATGACTCCTAAAATATCCTAGATTCCATTTTCTCCTTGAACTTAACATATATGCTCACAATTGTCTTTCGTTGCACTAGTATGAAGATCCTGTAAGCCTTTGAGGTCCCGTTGCACCCCATAAATATACCCTTCTATCCTGAAGGCTCCATATTTTTCCTCTTCTCCACAAGAACATTTATGTATATTGTACAACCAAAGTGATCCAAGTGGATATCGATGGCCACCCAACTATTACAACTGACTCAACAATTTTCTAGGAACTTACTATTTTTAGCATTTTTTCAGTTCCTAAAATTCTGGGACCATTTTGAGGGAATAAATGAAGTTTTTGGGGGATAGAGAACCTAATTTATATAAAAAGTCTCTCATTGATCCCCCAAAATGAATCTCCTCGATGATACGTTTCAAACAAGCTATCATGTGCCCCATACAGAGATCATATGCCAAAGTTACGCCCCCTGGAAGTTGATACACCAAACTACCCAAAATGGGGTCCACAAAATTGTTGGCTTTTCATCTTCCGGGGTTAGGGTTTTGGATTTTATTTATGTTAAAAAGGACTTGGAGCCTCATTATAACAATCATCTTCTTGTGAATGTGAGTGGTCGTCACATCTCTTCTCAAAGATAAGTTGTCACCATTCTAGCGAGTCTTTAACTCTCTATTTCTGTAGTTTTGTACATTTCTCTCATTAATAGAAATTGTGTGCTACTGTATCTTTGTGTTTATGGTTTCATATCTAATATATATATTTTTTATATTATTGGATATATGATATATCTATGTACATTTCTTTATTATATATCCACTCTCATTTTGTGTCAAAAATAATCTGGATCAGTGGTATCAGAGAAGGCTTCTCTTGATCGTTTTCTTAGTGCATGTCCCCGATGAGGTCTGAGTATAGAAAGTTGGGTTTACATCTTTTCTCTCTTAAGTAAAATCACTCTCGCATGCCCAAGAAACTCTCTATGGAATAAGAAAAGAAAAATGACAGAGCAAGCAATTCTATTAATTTGTTGCTTGAGCAAGCTCTCACGTGACAGAGGGACGAAATGATGGATAATTTTTCCCACACCCTTCAATGCCTGTTGATAAAAACCACCACTTATTCATGAAGAAACCACTTTGGAGGAACCTCTCCTTTCAAGGTACAAGTTACTTTTGATATTCCCATATTTGAAGGACATATAGATGCATATGCCCTGGAAAAATGGTTAAATTTGCTAAAAGGTTATTTCTTTGTTCACAATTTTTTCGACAGGGAAAATATCACCTTCAAACTCCTTAAGGCTCTCCCCCATGTCAAACATTGGTCGAAAACTTACTGGGAGAAAATAACCACAGAGGAGTCTAGAATATATGGGGTCGAGCTCACTTGGGATTTTTTTATGGATGCGTTCAACAATATTACCCTATTGGTAACTATGATGAACAATATTACCCTGTTGGTCAAGAGAGGGGCCAAGTAGTGTCAAA
>ML821107.1:32023-75130 GCA_009831015.1 Picea engelmannii | reverse complement strand
AGTTTGTATGCAAAAGTTATGACCCTAGGAAGTTGAGGTACCAAATTACACCAACTTACCCATAGGGCCCACATGACTTCTGGTGTTTCACCTTCTAGGGTTAGGTTTTTGGATGTCTAGGGTTTTGGTATTCATGAGTAATATGAAAAGGACCTATGGAGCCTCATTTTAATCCATTCTTCTCAAACGGATACACGTAGTAGCCACATCTCTTCTCAGAGATAGTTACCACCATTCAAGAAAGTTTCAGTTCTGCAATTTTACAGTTTAAGCCTATTTCATTATTTAATAGAAAATATTGTTTACTGGATATTTGTGTTATTCTTCCTATCTCTGTGTTTATTGTATTCATTTTTTTAATCATTTCATTCCGCTACTAATTCTAGATAAGGATTCAAACAACTTGATGTAGAGTATCTCATATACAATAGAAGCGTGGTGAAAAATCTCTATGACAGAGATAGTTTATCAGAATAGTTACTCAGAAGTATGGGATGATGGATTGCTAATCCAGGGAAAACTCTCCTGATAACAGAAGAAGTGCTACTTGGATATGTTTCAGTTTGATTCTTTCCATGATATCATGAACTAGCAGGAAAAAAAAGTGTTGAATTCGACCATGATATATTGTAATGATCAGAGCTATATGAAGCTTTCAGAGAAAACTAGTGTTCCATGACAGACTGAAGTACATTGAGATCAAGCATTATATTATTCATAATGAAGTCCAGAAAAGAGAAGTGGTTCTCTAATATATCTCCACAGATGAGCAGATAGAAGATATTTTGGCAAATCCTCTCTCCAAGATGAAAAGTTTGCATACTTAAGAAACAAGTTGGGGCTCATGGAGACGGATTCCTTATTGAAAAAGGAAGAAATTACTCCCAGGTTGGGAGGGAGCACCGATATGTTATTGATTTATGGAAATTCATTTTTCATTTTGCAAAATGGTCCATTATGAGTAGTTACTTTCCAGTTCGGAAATTGGTTTGAGATTTCTGATGGACAAGCATTTTCTAGTTCGGAAAATGGTCCAGATCGGACAATCATTTTCATAATGAAAATGGTCTGATAGATTGTTGATGTACCATAGAAAATGATTCCCCTTATGGACAGTGTGGGGGAATGGTATAGGACAATAATTCTTCTTGGCAGTCATTCTAAGCAGTCGTCAAGTATAATGGTTCACCTCGTCGGGAAATCATTCTTTCGAAGTTCACAATTGTGAGCAATTTTGAAGAATGGTTTGTTTTGGAGGTTGGTGTAGGACAATCATTTCCATTACGAAATGGTCTAGATATTCATTCCCTAGGGAAGACTTATTCTCTCCAATTTTCACTATGATTAGTGTCGGAGGAATGGCCTAGTTAGGTGAATGGTCCAGGTTCAACAATGAGGGACAAACATTCCCTAGGGACAACTCATTCTCTCCAGGTTGCACTATGATTAGTGCTGGAGGAATGGCCCAGTTAGGTGAATGGTCCAGAATCATAAATCAGGGGAAATTGTTCTTCTGTGCTTGAGAAGAATAGTATAGATATCCCATGACTGATGTTTTACTTTATGAGGGAATATGCTCTTCCAGATCTCACAGATGTGAGTGGAAGAATGGCCCATATGACTCAATTTATATCCTGATATTCTTTTATGCAGGTTGATATCATACGCTATGATTTTTAAGGAGATTGTATGTCTCTGGACAGTAGATGTATGCTACTGTGGTGAATTTGTTCTGCTAGTTGTGACTATGCGTCACTAATTAAGTAGTCGTGTGCTACTTGGTGTGGTTGTGTACCACTGGATAGTAGTTGTGTAATACTATAGATAGACAAAGTTTTGTTCTATTGAATGGAATTATTCTGATTGCCATGAATACTATTAGTAGTGTTGGAAATTATTATCAGCTAGATATATAGTCAGTGTGTTGGTGGACAGACATTATCTAGGAAGAAAATGGTCCAGGACATTTATTGTTCTAGGACATATGTTTGGATTAGAAGAACAGTCCTTGTATCCCATGGCATGGATTCCAACATCTGTTGGAATAGTTATTCTCCTAGGACATATGTCCTAATTAGAATAATGATTCTTGTATCACTCTATGGAGTGAGTGACTTATCCAACATCATTCCTAACTACTCATATGGAGTATGAATTTGAGAGATGATACAGTTGATGCTATCAGATGATACTGATAGTGATGATGGTGCTCATGATTTGATCATGAGATAGCTCGTGTGGCTATGATGATGCTACCCATTGAATGGTATGTTTGTGCTCAAGACCATTACCTTTAAATACCTCCCTAGCTATGAGGGAGTGTTGATATTATGGTAGTTGCGGGAGGTATTAAAACTCCACGTGTGACCCTAACAAGAATAGAATATTTTGGGAAGTAAGAAGAAACCCTAAAGCATTGGCCATAACCCTAGAAGACAAGTTGGCTAAAGAAAATAACTAATACTGAGTTTTTATCCTCCAGAAAGAGAAGTTGGCTTAGACAGCTAAGGAAGATCAATATAAATACAGGATGCCAGAGCTCATTTGGACACACATAGCTCACAATTGTAGAAATTTAGTTTGCATTGCAGAAATTTAGTAAGTGCACAAGTCTAGAGAGTAGCCGCAGCTGCAGCTACTACAACTAGTATTTTCGGTCTTAGGCTTGGAATTTCTCTTGGTTATGGTTTTGAATTTATGCTTGGTACGCTAGATCTGGAGAGTGGTACACTACCTTGATTGGATTTTGGAACTAGGGTTTGCTTCCAGAATTATTCTCTCTGTCAAGGTTAAGGTTCTCGGGGGTGGATTCGGCCTATGCTTGGGTGACAATATTGTTATATTGTCTATGGTTAAACACACCTATTATTTCTAACATCCTTCCTGTCACTATCATATACATCAGCTATAAGGAACACTTGTCTTTCTTGTAGTTTCCTAATGACATCCTAAGATAGCTTGAAACATATTTGCAACCCACCCAAGGGTATTGACCTGTAAGCACTCTGATTGCACCAACTAAAGATGACCATACTTATTTTCCAAGAAATAAATAGTAATTTTAGGTAATAGAACTTCACTATGGATTTATTTAGGCTACTATGGCTTCTATCAATAGAGCCCATTTCATCAAGGAAGTGGTTAATATAAGGAGGCTTAGGATTCTTATTAAAACATACAAGCAACATAAGGATCAGGGGATTCAATGTGTCTTCATAACAAGTTTGCATTACAAATTGACATCACATAAACTTTAGAGCATACCTTCCCACTAATAAATATTTAATTTAGTAGGCACTTGGTTTGTCTTGGATATATTGTTTAGTAGGAACTTGATTTGTCTTAGATACATTGGATACCTTCCCACTTCCTATAGTTGTTCCATTCTACTACGTAAATTCCTCCCAGTCTCAAATCTATATCACTTTTCCAGCCCAAAATCCATCTGTCCTTCTTGTTCATATCGTATGCATAAAATAGAATGAACACATGTCTTTCTTGTAGTTTCCTAATGATCTCCTTAGATAGCTTGAAACATCTTTGCAACCCACCCAAGGTTCTTGATCTGTAAGTACTCTGACTACACCAACTAAGGATGACCAAACTTATTTTCCAAGAAATAAATAGTAATTTTAGGTAATAGAACTTCACTAGGGAGTTATTTGGGCTACTATGGATTCTATCAATAGATCCCATTTCATCAAGTAAGTGGTTAGTATAAGGAGGCTTAGGATTATTATTAAAACATACAAACAACATAAAGAGTAGGGGATTCAATGTGTCTTCGTAGCAAGTTTGCATTACAAATTGACATCACAAGAACTTTATAGCATACCTTCCCACTAATAAATATTTAATTTAGTAGGAACTTGGTTTGCCTTGGATACATTTTTTAGTAGCCACTTGATTTGTATTAGATACATTAGATACCTTCCCACTTCCTGTAGTTGTTCCATTCTACTGCATAAATGCCTCCCAATATCAAATCTATTTCACTTCTCCAACCCAAAATCCATATGTCCTTCATGTACCTATCATATGCATCAACTAGAAGGAAGATCTGTATTTCCTATAACTAATAGGATGATTATGCATATCTTTCAAATGTACAATTCCAATCATCCATGCACATGGGATGAGATTCTTCCCTATGTTAAACACAGTTACAACAAAGCCATACATAAATCAACTGACCACAACCCATTTTAGGTGGAGTTGGGATTTCAACCATCAGGTCCCATGGATGTTGCACTACCTCTTGTTTCCACACAAGAAGAGTCATCCCATGCACAAACCGAAGCCGAAAAACCCACCTAGTTCATTGAACGAATCGAGCACATCTACCAACAATTTCAGGATATTTTGTAGAAATCCAATGCCAAGTACAAGAAATGCCATGATCAACATTGGGTTCCACACAAGTTTCAAGTGGGAGATAAAGTCTGGTTGCACTTGTAGAAAGAATGCCTCACAAGACCCCAATGGAAGATTCATCCACTTCGCTATGGACCTTACACCATCACCAAGGATATGGGTGACAATGATTTTTTTCTCAACATTCCCCCCTTCCTTGGCTTGCACCCAATGTTTAATGTGGACCTCTTTCGGCCATAATTTCCACCTTTATTAGACACTTTCGAGATAGTAAAACAATTAAAACCGATAGAGCTCAAACCTGATTGCATGGAATATGCATCCACTCATTAAATTGTGGAAACACAAGTCAAGGGAAATCACCAACAAAATCTTTGGCTTTATTAGGTTATCAAAGAAGGGAAACTCCTTCACCAAGGAAAGTGGCTCACTCGAGGCCAAATCCAATGGACGTTTCCTCATCTAATGGGGGAACTCAACACAATGGAGACCATTACTTCCTAATGAGGGAGGATTGATCCAGATGGATATAGGTGGCTACCCACCTCTTCCAGTTGGATCCCATACAACTTTCATCTTGGCAGTTACATTTTTTATCTTGGCAGTTTTTTTCTAGATTTTCAGGTCCTAAACTTCTGGGGCCATTTTGAAGCCCTGAACAACAGTTTTTCGGCCCGCCACAGTCACACTATAAACAAAGTTAGAATGTGATCGTATAATGTTTAGTCCTCAGAAAAAAATTTCAATGGGATATCGTGCGCCTAAAACGGAGATTGTATGCAAAATTTACGACCTCGGGAAGTTGATGTACCAACTTACCCCATTGAGGCCCACATGACTTTTGGCGCTTCATCTCCTAGGGTTAGGTTTTTAGATGTCTAGGTTTTTTTGTTTACTTCTTGATGCTAAAAATGCATAGAGGCCTCATTGTAATTTTCTCAGATGAATGCACGTAGCCACCACATCTCTTCTCAGAGATTAGCTACTACCATTCGAGCAAGATTGCTTTCATTCTACATTTTACATTTTCAGTAGATTTATTATTTAATAGAAGTTAAGTTCCATTGTATCTATGTTATTGTTCTTTGTATATTTGTGTTAATGTTATAGATATGTATTTCATTTCGTTCTGCCCATAAATCCGAATCAGTGGTATCATAGCGGTCTTCTCTTGATTTGTTTCTCTGTGCATGTCCCCAATGTGGTTAGGGTATAAGGAGTTGAGACTCGAACCAATTGATCCTTTGCACGATCGACCTTTCTGAACCTGACGACCTCCCATGGGGGAAGAAAATAGAGATGATGGGGTAGGAGATCCCTTTAAACCATTGTTTGAGGAAGCACTCTCATGACAAAGGAATGAGATGATGGATAACTTTGCACAAATCCTTCGACGACTACCAACAGGTGACACATCTACCTCAAGCGAAGGTGCCACCCCCTTCAAGGTATAGATAAATTTTGATATTCCTATATTTGAAGGTCAAATATATGCAGATGTTGTAGACAAATGGTTAAACCTTATATAAGGGTATTTTTCTGTCCATAACTTTTCCGATAGAGAAAATATTACATTTGCACTCCTCAAGGACGTCCCCCAATTCAAATATTTGTGGGAGACTTTCAATGAGAAAAAGGAAACAAAGGGATCTATATTATTTGTAGTTTCACCCACTTGGTGTTCCTTCAGGGATTTTATTAAGGAACAATACTACCATGTTGGAAGTTATGACGACTTATATACAAGATGGACCACACTGTAGAAGGAAAGGGATCAAGCAGTGCTAGAGTTCACCAACATATTTCATACCTTGCACATAAAATTGGGTATCAAAGACTGTGAGAGACATCTGGTGCTCAAGTATCGTGGTGGTATGCATAGATACATACAAATATAAATGGAGTTTATGTACATTTTGTCCTTGGACGCGACCTATCGATACTATCAAAATCGAGCAGAAGCTTAAATAGAAGATGCAATAGTTTGGGTCTGCAAACCCCTCCTAGTAGAAGAAGGGAAAATGCGGCCCCACCCCATAGAAAAAATGAAAAAGAAAGGATGAATAAACTTAGTACAACCAATCTAAACTGTAAACAAAGAAGGACAATGGGAAGACTAAGAAATACACTGGGAAATGGTGCGAGTTCCATAAGATCCCCTGACATAACACCTATGAATGTCGCTCAAAGAAGTCATTGGTGGTCGAGGTGAAAGCCTATGAATCATATGCAGGATATGACTTTGAGTTAGAACCAGAAAACAAGAGACAAATAATTGATGTGGAGCCTAGTGACACCATTGCTAACACCACTAGGGTCTAGCTTGATGAACTTGATGAACCAAAGGAAGGCGAGCACCTCTTTCATTCACAGATGTAGATGAAGGGTACTCCGCTGCACTTCATCGTTAATAGTGATAGCCAGAATAACCTCATATTAGTAGAGGTCATCAAGTAGTTGGCTCTAACAACAACACCACACTCGCAACCATACACCATCGGATGGCTCCGCCAAGGGAGCGATATTTGCATCAACCAACAATGTCGCCTAGCCTACGTCATCAAGCCCTTCAAAGATGAGGTATTGTGTGATGTCGTCCCCATTGAAGTTTGTGATGTTCTTTTGGGACAACCTTATTTATGGAAACATAATGTTGTAAACGAGTCTACGCATTGTAGTGTTATTATTACTTTGGCCAGGAAATTATACAAGGTACCCAAGGTAGTCCCATCTACCGCCATTTCCTTGATCTATGCCAAGAAATGTAGGCAGGTCATCTCTTAGACCAAGAATTTTTTCTTCTTTCTGATTTGTTCTCAAAGTGAGTGGAAGGTTGCAGCCACATCCATGGCCTCCACAACAGGTTTCTCCACAGAGAAAAAGAAGGTGGATAAGGTCGTGGAAGAATACAAAGACATATTCTCCTCACCCACTGGGGTACCTATACACTGTTAGGTAAAGCACTCAATCAATATTACCCTTGGTGCAATGCTACCCAATGGGCCAGTCTATCATTGCTCTCTATCAGAAAATGAGGAAATCAAGTGCTAGATCCAAGAGCTTCTCGAAAAGGGGCACATCCACCAAGCATAGAAATGACTGTGTTTTCATGGTGGTTGATCGATTTTCCAAGATGGTGATTTTGGTCAACTGGAAGAAGAGCATCACAATAGAGGCCACTTCCAGGCTCTTCTTCGAATGAGTGTGGGTACATTTTGGGATACCACAAACCATCGTCTCTGATCAGGATAGTTTGTTCCTCAACACATTTTGGTTGAGTGTTTGGTCAGAAATGGACACCAAGATCACCAAATCCACGATATTCCACCCCTAAATGGATGCCTAAACCAAAGTCGTTAATAGGATGATCATGCATATCTTGCAAATGTACAATTCCAAGAATCCACGCACATGGGATGAGAGTCTTCCATGTGTTCAGTATAGTTACAACAGATCCATACATAGCTCAACTGGCCACAACCCCTTTCAGGTGGGGTTAGGATTTCAACCATTGGGTCCCATGGATGTTGCATTACCTCTTGCATCCACACAGGTAGAATCATCCCATGTGCAAAACGAAGCTAAAAAAACCACCTATTTCATTGAAAGAATCCATCACATCCGCCAACAAGTTTAGGATATTTTACAGAAATCCAATGCCAAGTACAAGAAACACCATGATCAACACTGGGTGCCACACAAGTTTCAGGTGTGAGATAAATTTTAGTTTCACTTGCAGAAAGAATGCCTCACAATACCCCATAGGAAACTTCATCCACTCCACTATGGACCTCACACCATCACCAAGGATGTGGGTGAGAATGATTTGTTTCTCAACATTCCCCCCTTCCTTGGCTTGTACCCAATGTTTAATGTGGACCTCTTTCAACCATACTTTCCACCTTTATTACACAACTATGAGATAGTAGAACAATTGGAACCAATAGAGCTCAACCCTTATTGCATGGAACATGCATCCACTGATTAGATCGTGGACACACAGGTCAAGGTAACTCACCAACAAAATCTTTAGCTTTATCAGGTTGTCAAAGAAGGGCAACTCTTGCACCAAGGCAAGTGGCTCACACAGGGCCAAATCCAATAGATATTTCCTCATCTAATGGGGGAACTCAATGTAATGGAGACCATTTCTTCCTAAGGAGGGAGAATTGTTCTAGATGGATATAGGTGGCCACACAGCTCTTCCAGATGGGTTCCATACAACTTTCATCTTGGTAGTTACATTTTTTATCTTGGTAGTTTTTTTCTAGCTTTTCGGGTCCTAAACTTCTGGGGTTGTTTTGAGGCACTGAACAATGGTTTTTGGGCCCGCCACAGTCACACTATAGACAATGTCAAAATGTGATGGCATAATGTGTAGTCCTAGGATAAAATTTCCAATGGGATATCGTGAGCCTAAAACTAAGATCATATGCAAAATTTACGACCCTGGGAAGTTGATGTACCAATTTACCCCATCGGGGTCCACATGACTTTTGGTGCTTCATATCCTAGGGTTAGGTTTTTAAATGTCTAGGTATTTTTGTTTACTTATTGATGCTAAAAAGGACTAGAGGCCTCATTTTAATGTTCTCAAATGAATGCACGTAGCCTCCACATCTCTTCTTAGAGATTAGATACCACCATTTGAGAAAGATTGTTTTCATTATGCATTAAACAGTTTCAATAGATTTCTTATTTAATACAATTTAAGTTCCACTGTATCTCTGTTATTTTTCTCTATATATCTGTGTTAATGTTATAGATATGTATTTCATTTATTTATGCTCATAAATATGAATTAGTGGTATCAGAGCAGTCTTCTCTTGATTTGTTTCTCTGTGCATGTCCCCAACAAGGTCAGGGTATAAGGAGTTGGGAATCAAACCAGTTGAGCCTTTGCAGGATCAGCTTCACCGATCCTAACAGTCACCCATGGGGGAATAAAAGAGATATGATGGGGCAGGATATCCATTTAAACTATTGCTTAAGGAAGCACTCTCATGACAAAGGAACAAGATGATGGATAAATTTGCACAAATCCTTCGACGACTGCCAACAGGTGACACATATACCTTAAGTGGAGGCAACACCCTCTTCAAGGTATAGATCAATTTTGATATTCCTATATTTGAATATTAAATAGATGCAAATGTTGTAGACAAATGGTTAAACCTTCTATAAGGGTATTTTTCTATCCACAAATTTTTCGATAGAGAAAATATTACATTTGTGCTCCTCAAGGCCATCCCCCATTTTAAAGATTGGTGGGAAACTTTCTATGAGAAAAAGGGAAAAAAGGGATCTGCATTATTTGTAGTTTCACCCACTTGGGGTTCCTTTAGGGATGTTATCAAGGAACAATACTAGCCTATTGAAATTTATGATGACTTATATATAAGATGGACCACACTACGACAGGAAAGGGACCAAGCAGTGCCAAAGTTCACCAATGTATTCCATACCTTGCACAAAAAGTTAGGTATCAAATACTCTAAGCGACATCTGGTGCTCAAGTACCGTGGTGGTATGCATAGATACATCTAGATATAAATGGATTTTTTGGACATTTCATCCTTGGGTGTGACCTATCGATATGCTTTCAAAATTGAGTAGAAGCTTAAACAGAAGATGCGATAGTTTGGGTCTGCAAACCCCTCACAACATAAGCAGGGAAAAATTAGCCCCACCCCATAATGACAAGGTAAAATCAAGGACGGATGACCTCAGGATAGCAAGTATAAACCACAAACAAATAAGGACAATGGGAAGACAAAGAAAGACACTTGGAAATTGTACGAGTTCCATAAGATCCCCTGGCATAACACCGTTGAATTTCGTTCAAAGAATTCATTGGTGGTTAAGTTGAAATCCTATGAATCCGATGCAGAATCCGAATCTGAGTCAAAAATAGAAAATGGGAGATAGATCATTGATTTGTAACCCAGTGCAACCATTGCTACCACCAGCAGGGTCCATCTTGATGAACCTGATGAACCATAGGAAGGAAAGAACCTCTTTCATTCATAGATATGGATGAAGGATACTCCGATTCACTTCATCATTTATATAATTAGCTAGAATAACCTCATCTTAGCATAGGTCGTCAAGTGGTTGGCTTTGCCGAAGAAATCACACCTACAGTTATACACCATCAGATGGATCCACCAAGGGGGAAATATCTGCATCAACCAATAGTGTATTCTGGCCTACATCATCAAGCTCTTCAAAGATGAGTTATTGTGTGATGTCTCCCCCCTTGAAATTTGTGATGTTATTTTGGGCAAACCTTGTTTATGGAAACATAATGTTGTATATGAGTCTAGTCCTCGTAGTGTTATTATTACTTTGGACAAGAAATTATACAGGGTACCCAATGTACTCCCATCTACCACCATTTCCTTGATCTATGCTAAGAAATTTAGGAAGGTCATATTTTAGACCAGGAATATTGTCTTCTTTGTGATTCATGCTCAAAGTGAGCAGAAGGTGGAAGCCACATTCATGGCCTCTACGAAAAGTCTCTCCACGAAGAAGAAGCAGGTGGATAAGGTCATGGAAGAATAAAAATACATATTCTCCTCACCCACTGGGGTACCTCTGCATTGTCAGGTCAAGAAATAAATCAATCTAACCCTCAATGCACGGCTACTTGATGGGCCAGTTTATCGCCGCTCTTTGTCAGAAAATGATGAAATCAAGCGCCAGATCCAAGAGCTACTTGAAAAGGGGAACAATGGTTTTTGGGACCTCCATTGTCACATTGTAGACAAATTTAGAGTGTGACGGCATAATTTTTATTCCTTGAACAAAAATTTCCAATGAGCTATCGTGTGCCTAAAACAAAGATCATATGAAAAAGTTACTTTTGGCACTTCATCTCCTAGGGTTAGGTTTTTTGATGTCTAGGATTTTTTGTTTACTTCTTGATTCTAAAAAGGCATAGAGGCCTCATTCTAATTTGCTCATATGAATTCACATAGCCTCCACATCTCTTCTAAGAGATTAGCTACCACCATTCGAGAAAGATTGTTTTCATTCTACATATTATAGTTTCAGTAGATTTCTTATTTAATAGAAGTTAAGTTTCACTATATATTTGTTATGTTCTCTGTATATCTATGTTAATGTTATATATATGTGTTTCATTTCGTTCTACTCATAAATCCGGATCACTTCCACCTTATAATTGAAGCAATAGAAATAACAACTTGAATAGAATCATACCTGACAACTCGAGAAAATGTCTCCTCGTGGTCCACTCCCTCTTTCTGGTAGAACCCTATTTCCATGAACCTCACCTTGAACTTCTCGATGCTACCATATGAAATATTCTTGATCTTGTAGAGCCACCTAGAACTCAAAACCGACTTCTCCTATGGTATTGGTGCTATGTCCCAAACATCATTCCTCATAATAGAGGTTTACTCCTCCACCATGGAATCTCGCCAAATCTACTGATCTATTGCCTCCTAAAAAATGGAAGGATCAACATCAATGATGCTAGTCATAAGAACCATATAGTTTGGAAACTTCCTCGGATGCCTACGGTCTCTAACTACACTCCTAGGTGCCTCATCAACATCCCTCAATGTTTGCAATAGCCACTTGGGTATCCTGACAAAAATGGAAGGGGGTAACTCCTCCTCCCCACCTGAAGTCTGACTCCTTGAATTAGAAGCTACTGACTGTTACTCATCCTTTAAAGCATGCTACTCCTCATCCTCTGTCACTACTAATGACTCCTAAAATATCCTAGATTCCATTTTCTCCTTGAACTTAACATATATGCTCACAATTGTCTTTCGTTGCACTAGTATGAAGATCCTGTAAGCCTTTGAGGTCCCGTTGCACCCCATAAATATACCCTTCTATCCTGAAGGCTCCATATTTTTCCTCTTCTCCACAAGAACATTTATGTATATTGTACAACCAAAGTGATCCAAGTGGATATCGATGGCCACCCAACTATTACAACTGACTCAACAATTTTCTAGGAACTTACTATTTTTAGCATTTTTTCAGTTCCTAAAATTCTGGGACCATTTTGAGGGAATAAATGAAGTTTTTGGGGGATAGAGAACCTAATTTATATAAAAAGTCTCTCATTGATCCCCCAAAATGAATCTCCTCGATGATACGTTTCAAACAAGCTATCATGTGCCCCATACAGAGATCATATGCCAAAGTTACGCCCCCTGGAAGTTGATACACCAAACTACCCAAAATGGGGTCCACAAAATTGTTGGCTTTTCATCTTCCGGGGTTAGGGTTTTGGATTTTATTTATGTTAAAAAGGACTTGGAGCCTCATTATAACAATCATCTTCTTGTGAATGTGAGTGGTCGTCACATCTCTTCTCAAAGATAAGTTGTCACCATTCTAGCGAGTCTTTAACTCTCTATTTCTGTAGTTTTGTACATTTCTCTCATTAATAGAAATTGTGTGCTACTGTATCTTTGTGTTTATGGTTTCATATCTAATATATATATTTTTTATATTATTGGATATATGATATATCTATGTACATTTCTTTATTATATATCCACTCTCATTTTGTGTCAAAAATAATCTGGATCAGTGGTATCAGAGAAGGCTTCTCTTGATCGTTTTCTTAGTGCATGTCCCCGATGAGGTCTGAGTATAGAAAGTTGGGTTTACATCTTTTCTCTCTTAAGTAAAATCACTCTCGCATGCCCAAGAAACTCTCTATGGAATAAGAAAAGAAAAATGACAGAGCAAGCAATTCTATTAATTTGTTGCTTGAGCAAGCTCTCACGTGACAGAGGGACGAAATGATGGATAATTTTTCCCACACCCTTCAATGCCTGTTGATAAAAACCACCACTTATTCATGAAGAAACCACTTTGGAGGAACCTCTCCTTTCAAGGTACAAGTTACTTTTGATATTCCCATATTTGAAGGACATATAGATGCATATGCCCTGGAAAAATGGTTAAATTTGCTAAAAGGTTATTTCTTTGTTCACAATTTTTTCGACAGGGAAAATATCACCTTCAAACTCCTTAAGGCTCTCCCCCATGTCAAACATTGGTCGAAAACTTACTGGGAGAAAATAACCACAGAGGAGTCTAGAATATATGGGGTCGAGCTCACTTGGGATTTTTTTATGGATGCGTTCAACAATATTACCCTATTGGTAACTATGATGAACAATATTACCCTGTTGGTCAAGAGAGGGGCCAAGTAGTGTCAAAGTTAACCAATACCTTCCATACCTTTAGCACCAAGATGGGTATCAAATATTCTGAATGGCATTTGGTTATGAAATATTGTGGGACTCTACATAGATACATCTAAACTGAAATGGAGTTTATGTACATCTCATTGCTGGGAGATGCCTATCGATATGATTTCAAAATCAAGTAGAAATTTAGACACCAGAAAAAATGGGAATTCGGGTATACAAATCCACAACAACCAAAGTATGATAAACATGACCCCAAAAAACAACCTCCTGAAAACCATCCCAAGCCATAGGAAAAGAAGGGTCACGGGAAGACAAAGAAGGACACTAGAAAGTGGCGTTATTTTCACAAAATCCCTTGGCACAACACTAATGAATGCCGCTCAAAATGATCCTTGGTGGGTGAGATCAAAGACAAGGAGCCAAACCCTGATTCAAAATCTTATTCAAAAAACAATGTGATAAGACAAATCATCGATGTAGAGCCCACTACTACTGTCGTGACCACAACAATTCAACCAGAAAAACTAGGAGATCCTAAGGAGGGGGGGCACCTTTTTCATTCACAAATGTGGGTGAAGGGGAACCTGCTGAATTTTGTTGTTGATAGAGAAATCCATAAGAATCTCATCTCATTAGAGGTTGTCAAACAATTAGGATTGTCAACAACACCACACCCGCAACAATACAACACTGGGTGGCTTCTCTAAGGACATGATCTTCATGTCATCCAATAGTGTCGATTTTCATATGAAATCCATCCCTTCAAGGATGAGGTATTATGTGATGTTTCCCCACTATATGTCTATGATGTTCTTTTGGGCCAGCCATATATGTGGAAGCGTCATGTTATTTATGATTCTCAACCTCGTAGTGTCATTATTACTCTAGGGGGTGATCTCTATAGGATACTAGAGGTATTTCCAACTACTGCCTCACCTAAATAGTTCCACAAGGTAGTATCTCATACTACAAAATTCATCTTCTTCACAATTTGTTCAAAAGGTGAACATATGTGTTATCACCCTGTAATTTCCCAGGCTAAGGAGCAAATCGGTAAGGGTAACCACAAAACCGCTTCGAGTCTTGGATCTAGCCCTCCGAGACTCAGAGAGGGATCTCTTTGTCTAATATAAATTTGTTTATGTGTGGATATTAGGCTAGCTATGCAGAACATGGGTTTGTTTATGGATTTTTGAATTGTTTTGATTGAGACATAAAAATGGACCATTGGGAAAAATAGAGTCAAAGATAAAAGAAGATTAAATGAATAAATAATAGAGACATATGTGGCCAGGAAAGATAGTCATATCAGTGGATTCTTATAACTTGTGAGGTGTAGAGAGGAAAAGATCAGGGATCATTTCAAATGCAGAGAAAAGTTTATCTGAATTATGCATTCAATCTTCAGAAGAAAACATAAACATTGTCTTTAAGCCAGATCAGGGTGTTCATGAAAAATACTGAGCATACTCTTCTTATAAGCAATGAGAACATAAAAACAATATGAAAAACTAAGGAATAATAGTTTACATCAAAGAAAACTTCACCACGGAAAATGACACAAGAATCTTGAAAATAAAGTGCTTGTATTCATTCATTACAGTCAATTAAAGCCTGTGAGCATTTTTACATTTTTTGGTCATCCCAAGTCCAACTCTCTTTTCTTCAAAGTCATAGGCTTTATAGCCTTTACATAACAGTTCAAGATCCTATAAAAATGGATCTGAAATACTTAAAATAGAATAAAATAAAAACTAGTATGATATGTCAAATCTAGTCATGATTTAAGGGTCAACCCTTATCAACTAGATCTTCAACAATATTCGACAACATTCAGTACTATCCGATATCTTCAATGACTTTCCAAGTGATGACAAGGCATTTCGAAATCCTGTTTTGACAAATAGTAAATTCTTTATCTAAAATTAAGAAGCAACTTCACTTTCTTTTCTTAGCTTCTACCTCAAAAACTAGGAAGTGATGATGATCTGTATCTTTTAAATTTTTATATTTTATTTGGAACCCCTTCCAAATGATCTGGACACCAAAATATTTGATCTGAGGAAAAATATGATCACTCTATCATTTTCTGCACTTTTGGTGGCTTACAGGTATAAAATAAAGTAGTATTAGTTGTCGAAAGCAGAGCTTTCAGCAACTAACAACACCTTGAGAAAAACGAATAAGCTGTCGAAAATCTTGAGCTTTCCACCACTATTCAAAACTGCAAAAATGGATTTTCTTCGATCTACCTACTCTTTAGGATCTTCATTTAGGTTCTCAACAACTTTAGCTAGGGATTCTAAATCAGGATGTGCTCTTGGCTTAGGATTTTTAAGCCTTAGTTTGATACTTTAACCTCTAACCATTTTAAGCAACTTACGATTCTCCTTGAGCAATTTCTAATTCCTCTTCTGTTCCTTTACATGAATTTTAGCTAAACTTTCAAAACAATCTCTTACCTCATCTGATGTGTTGCTTATAATATGGTTTTGGGATTTAATGACCCTCTCAAGCAACTTCATCTCTGATATTTTTTCTTTAAGCTTTTCAATCTTTGATGATTTGTTGACCTTGTTGTGTCTGCTTGTTGATGTTTCAAGAATCTCCAGTTCTAGAAACTCTAGTGAAAAAGGTGCTTCTTCAAAAGAATATTTCTCAGGAATCTCTCCTTCCATTGGCTCTAAATCCTCCTCTAAATCTGTATAAGGCAAATTCAAAACGTTTTTACCAGAGGCACTAGTTTGCCCTTTTGTAGCTTGGCTGAAAACAAGCATCTTTTTGGCTTTCTCGGACTTGGAAGAAGAAGTTGGCTCCTCTGCAATTGTTGGGGAAATGGATCGTCTTTTCCTTTTATTGCTCTGTGGTGTTGAAGACTTAGTGGATGATATCTTCTTCTTCTCCTTGGGTCGGGGTTTTGGTTCAAATTCTCCCAAGAAAAGAAGATGCTCCTAAGTCTTATTACTCCCCTACAATTCTTGAAGCACTATAAGCTTGATGAGGCTATGATGGGAGAGCCTACCCTGCACCTTGGTAGGCTTGGCCTGGACCTGGTGTGTCATTTTTATCAAGCTTCTTTGAAGGTAGAAGGGCAGATACAAAGGGCATCTACCTGTAAAATGGTTCATAAGCTTGAAATGGTAGAACATTACTCTACCATATCTACCTTCACATGTGATGTATACCTGAATTGATTTAAGCAAATGTTGCCACTTTTCTTCCAAGAAGGATCTAGGTATATCTTTCTTTCAAGTGATGCATTTGTGTTCAAGCTTGATATAAGACCTGAATTCAATGTCTTTAGTAGTGGTTGATTTGAACCATCTTTCACCAGTCCTAGGAATCTTTGTTGATGCTACAACAATGGATTCATTAGCATGTACCTCAATTGTTCCAACTCTGGCCTTATCTCCATCAAAGGTCAATGCAAATGCCTCAACCACACCTTGATGAAATCCTTGGAGTTTTTCACAAAACCTGTAGCAGCCAGCATCTCTGAACATATGGCAAATCTCAGGGTGAGATTCCAAATATGTTATGTCATTGAGATCCTTCATGAGCAGAGCTCCTCCCTTCTTCATCTGCAAAACCAATTGTCAATACCTGCAATATGATAAAATCGGGCTTGGGAAGAAACAGTGGCATTGATAGAGGGAAAATAAAAAATCGAGCAGAGGAAAGATGCGTGGAATGGGGAACAAATTGGAAGAGAATTTTTATAACAAACCCTTAATACATAATGAAAATCATATCATAATGATGACTGCATCATTCGATCAGGACATATACCATGTGATAGATCAGGTAAAACGAATGATACGAGCTTATGGTGACTGGATCTACTAGATTAGGGTTAAATAGATCTCACTAAATAATCATATCAAACAAACAATCACTTGCCCAGATCGTATCATGATTCAGTCCGGTCAATTTCGACAGCAATTGAGATGATGATGTTCCGTACTGATTGCGGTTTGAGATTCCAATGGGACAGTATGATCTTTAGCCGACTCTGTGCTTTCAGCAACTTATAGCATTTCTCACATGTCGTTTTAGCTACCGAAAGTGGTAGCTTTCGGCAGCTTAGAGTGCTTTGAAAAATGGCCCTTAGCTGTCGAAAGTGAAATTTTAGAGTTTTTTTTAATAAAAGTATAGACTCGTCATTTTTTGAAAAGATAAGTCTAAAATTCATCTTAAATATATTTAACTCAATAATAACAAAAAAACTTTCATCTAATGATCCATCCTATCACCTAATGACCATAACTTGGGAAAATTTATTCTAAGAAACAACCAGACCAACAAGCCAGGAACTTCATCATGAAACCCACCAATCTTAACTGAATCATCAGGTCTCCTATCATTATAGGACACTAACATAGGCTCCAATTGGGGATGGAAGCTCTTGAGGAGGTGTTAAGAATCCTATCTCTCTGGATTCGTAAATCAGTTCCTTATCCATTGGGCTGATCCCACAACCTGTATTTTGATCTGTCCTTAACCCTAGTGACCAGAAATCAACTGATTATTCATTCCGACTTTGACTGAGTCTTTGAAGTAAAACAGAAAGAAAAACAAACCACATACTTGCCTAGCAAGCTTATTTTCATATGGTAATTCTAATAAAAACGTTGATCTGATGATCTTATTTATATACATACACCCTATTCTAATCCAGAGAATGCTTGATCCTAATTAATATAAGAAATCTAGTATAACCAGTCAAAAATTGGATCTGAAACCTGGGCTCTTTCCCTGATTTTCCCCAAACTCAGATGTAGATTTGGTAATGATATGTGATAAGGATTTCTATCCTGATCTCCCTTACATGAAAATTGATCAATCTGAAAAACCACTAAACTATTGAAAATGTGTTGTGGACCTTCCACGAAAAATTTCTCCATATACATACCTATAGTATCCAAATAGACCTGAGTTGTTTCTTGGCATTTGTAATCAGACCATTCCATCTCTTGACCTTGTGTTGCTCATGAGGTCTTCCAGTCTTCAAACATTTCAAGATGCATTTTCATTTCATCTGATGGATTTTTCATTGATATTTCTATTGAACCAGACAGTGGGGAAGACTGTATGATCATATCCATATCATAACAATTTTTAAATTCATTAGGAGTAAGTGAAACCAAACTTTGAAAATGCACATTATCTAGAATATCAACTATTGGGTCATAAAATGCTTTAGATAATGGTGGCATTGGCTCTACTGGTACTTCATGGCTCACACTATGACTTTCAACTAGAATTTGACCAAGATTCCCTGTCAAAATTTGAAATTATTTGAAGCATAGAGGCAGTGGATCAAAATGGCTCAGCCCATCACCTATTTCAAGCTTCGGCATTCCATCTGATATTTGGCCTTCAAAAAGATTTAGTGGTTGTACCTTTGGATCAACTTCTGTATCATCCTTGTTCTCCTCAAATGACGCATTAGAACATTCCTCTTTCTTACTATTTATAATCTGTTGGCAATGCTTTCTCAGGAGTGAGGAAAAACATAGGGGCAGGCAGTTTGCATTTTTGTTAAAAAAAATTGCACCTTCCTCCTTCAAAATTTGAAGTGAATTAACCCCTAATGGTACAGAGTTACATTTCGGTGCTTTGAATTCCGTTTCGGGCTCTGAATTTTTTTCTGAACTTTGAAAATCAGATAAACTTGGAGATTGTAATCCTGGATCTGAAATTTCCTTTATATCAACACTAACCTCCTTCACTATCTCATCAAAATGTTTGACTTCTTTGATATTTACCACTTGTTCAGAAATTTCCTTCAAAAATTTAAAAGAAGAGAAGCATAAGGGTAAACTCTGTCCACTTACCTCAAGACTTTCTACATCCTAATCAGGGTTGTCATCGTACCAATAAAGCTTGGGTGAATCCTCCATGGATGAAATTCCATTGAACATGCATATCATATCAGGATAATATTCCTCCATCTTCTAGTTTTGAACTTTATCTTTGATTGTATCGTGGATTGAGTACATGAAGCTATCGGTATCCAAACCATGGTACCAAGGACGAGCTGCAACATGTTTAGGGACAGTGACCCTTTTTTTTTTCTAAAATCAATGGAACATGATGTCTTTGAACATCAATTTCTTCTCTTATGCTAATCCTGTGCAACATTTCTTCCATGGTGCTGGCTAGAATATCCAGTTTAGTTTCTGAATATTTTAGCTGCTCCTTTTCTGTTCTAGCCTTTTCTTCTGCTCTAAGATTAGATCTTTTTTTCAACAGATTATCTTCTACATCAACCACAACATTTTTCATTTCCTCAATGGTTGCAGTGTCTCTTTCCCTTAACTGGAATGTCATTTCTGGATCAAAGGCATCTAGGTAATGTAATTGAGTTGAGCCAGGAGGTGGCCTTACGTCCACAGGTATTGAATGATACACCTTATTGAACCTAGTTGAGAATTGTTGTACAGTATCTCATGGCTTTCTTTTCAAGTGGTCATACTCTTACAGGATGAGGAAAACATTTTCCATGATCACCCACCTATCTAAGAAAACTTTCATGAACTGATGAAAATTTATGATGCTTGCAGTTGGAAGGTTTTTAAACCAATTTTTAACTTTACCTTGCAAAGACAAGGCAAACATCCTGATATAGACATTGTCATTTTCAACCTCATAAGGGTCAAGGAAATCTTCAAACCTTTGGATGTGTTTTTCAGCAGTGATATTGGCATCATCTCCATCAAATCTAGGCGGATTATTGGTGTAATTGGCAGGAAGATCATGGAGGATAGGAGGAAAATCTAGGGGCTTGTATCTGTTTGGGATTTTGGTAGGTACAAGAGATGAAGCAAGGGGCTGATGGTTAACCGGAATTTCAACCATGGGAGGAGTTGAAGCATGAGATTTGTTCCTTACTGGACTATCTATAGATATGGGAGTGTATACCAGAGCTATAGGTAAGGGATGAATCCTTTGAGCTTCTTCAGCTCGATCATGATCATTATGAGCTTCAGCAATTAATTCTTGCCCCAGATTATAAAACGAGATAATACAATTACAGATAAATCCAACGATATCTTGGATACAATTTGAGTTTGAATACCTGATCTTTCCAAGTTGTCTTGCCATGTTTCAGGTCCTTCCTCTAGTGGAGTCTTTGAATTGGAACTGATCCAGAGATTGGAGTCACCGGGTGAATGATCTTAGCCTTCTTATGTTTGGTCACTGTCCACCATCAGTGATCAGATCTGGAACTTTGAAGTGTACTACTAGGGAACTTTCCCCAGTATGGTTTCCATTCTGTTATCACCCTGTAATTTCCTAGGCTAAGGAGGAAATTGGCAGGGTTAACCACAAAAGTGCTTCAAGTCTTGGATCTAGCCCTCCGAGACTCAGAGAGGGATCTCTCTGTCTGATATAACTTTGTTTATGTGTGGATCTTAGGCTAGCTATGCAGAACATGGGTTTGTTTATAGATTTTTGAATTGTTTTGATAGATACATAAAAAGGACCATTGGGCAAAATGGAGTCAAAGATAAAATATGATCAAATGAATAAACAAAAGAGACATATGTGTCTAGGAAAGACATTCATATCAGTGGATTCTTATAATTTTTGAGGTGGAGAGAGGAAAATATCAGGGATCATTTCAAATGTAGAGCAAAGTTTATCTGAATTCTACATTCAATCTTCAGAAGAAAACATAAACATTGTCTTTAAGCTAGATCAGGGTGTTCATGACAAATCATGTTCATACTCTTCTTATAAGCAATGAGAACGGAAAAACAATAAGAAAAACTAAGGAATAACAGTTTACATTAGAGAAAACTTCACCACATAAAATGACACAAGAATCTAGAAAATAAAGTCTTTGTATTCATTCATTACAGTCAATTAAAGCTTGTGAGCATTTTTATATTTTTTGGTCATCCCAAGTCCAACTCTCTTTTCTTCAAATTCATAGGATTTATAGCCTTTACATAACAGTTCAAGATCCTATAAAAATGGATCTGAAATATTTAAAATAGAATAAAATCAAAACTAGTATGATGTGTCAAATCTAGTCTTGCTTTAAGGGTCAACCCTTATCAACTAAATCTTCAACAATATTCGACAACATTCGACACTATCTGATATCTTCAATGACTTTCCAAGTGATGACAAGGCATTTTGAAATCCTGTTTTGACAAATAGGCAATTCTTTATCCAAAATTGAGAAGCAACTTCACATTCTTTTCTTAGCATCTGCCTCAAAAACTAGGAAGTGATGATGATATGTATCTTTTAAATTTTTATCTTTTTTTTGGAACCCCTTCCAAATGATCTGGACACAAAAATCTTCGATCTGAGAAAAAAGATGAACAATCTGTCATTTTCTACGCTTTCGGTAGCTTACAGGTATAAAACATAGTAGGATTAGCTGCCGAAAGCAACTTTTGACAACTAACAATGCCTTGAGAAAAACAAATAAGCTGTCGAAAATCTTGAGCTTTCCACCACTATTCAAAACTGCAAAAATGGATTTTCTTCGATCTACCTACTCTTTAGGATCTTCATTTAGGTTCTCAACAACTTCATCTAGGGATTGTAAATCAAGATGTTCTCTTGGCTTAGGATTTTTAAGCCTTAGTTTGATCCTTAAACCTCTGACCATTCTAAGAAACTTACGATTCTCCTTGAGCAATTTCTTATTCCTCTTCTATTCCTTTACATGCATTTTAGCTAACCTTTCAAAACAATCTCTTACCTCATCTGATGTGTTTCTTATAATCTGGTTTTGGGATTTAATGACCCTCTCAAGAAACTTCATCTCTGATATTTCTTCTTTAAGATTTTCAATCTTTGATAATTTTTTGACCTTGCTGTGTCTGCTTGTTGATGTTTCAGGAATCTCTAGGTCTAGAACCTCTGGTGAAAAAGCTTCTTCTTCAAAAGAAGCTTGCTTAGGAATATCTCCTTCCACTGGCTCTAAATCCTCCTCTGAATCTTTATAAGGCAGATTCAAAACGTTTTTACCAGAGGCACTAGTTTTCCCTTCTATAGCTTCGCTGAAAAAAAGCATCTTTTTGGCTTTCTTGGACTTGGAAGAAGAAGCTGGATCCTTTTCAATTGTTGGGGAAATGGCTCTTATTTTTATTTTTCTGCTTTATGGTGTTGAATACTTAGTGGATGAGATCTTCTTCTTGTCCTTGGGTTGGTATTCTGGTTCAAATTCTCTCCAGAAAAGAAGATGCTCCCAAGTCTTATTACTCCCCTACAATTCTTGAAGCACTATAAGGTTGATGAGACTATGATGGGAGAGCCTACCCTTCACCTTGGTAGGCTTGGCCTGGACCTGGTGTGTCATTTTTTTCAAGCTTCTGTGAAGGTAGAAGGGAAGATTCAAAGGGAATCTACCTGTAAAATGGTTCATAAGATTGAAATGGTAGAACATTACTCTACCATATATGCCTTCACATGTGAAGTATACCTGAATTTCTTTAAGCAAATTTTTCCATTTTTCTTCCAAGAAGGATCTAGGTATATCTTTCTTCCAAGTGATGCATTTGTGTTCAGGCTTGAGATAAGACTTGAATTCAATGTCTTTAGTAGTGGTTGATTTGAACCATCTTTCACCAGTCCTAGGCATCTTTGTTGCTGCTGTAACAATGGATTCATTAAACTGTACCTCAATTGTTCCAACTCTGGCCTTGGCCCCATCAAAGGTCAATGCAAATGCCTCAACCACACCTTGATGAAATCCTTGGAGTTTTTCACAAAACCTATAACAGCCAGCATATTTGAACATCTGGCAAATCTCAGGGTGAGATTCCAAATATTTTATGTCATTGAGCTCCTTCTTGAGTAGAGCACCTCCCCTCTTCATCTGCAAAACTAGTTGTCAATACTTGCAATATGATAAAATCGTGCTTGGGCAGACACAGTGGCGCTGATAGAGGGAAAATAAAAAATTGAGCAAAGGAAAGATGCGTGGTATGGGGAACAGATTGGAAGAGAATTTTTATAACAAACCCTTAATATAGAATGAAAATCAGATCATAATGATGACTACATCATTCGATCAGGAAAGATACCATGTGATAGATCAGGTAAAACGAATGATACGAGCTTATGGTGATTGGATCTACTAGATTACGGTTAAATAGATCTCACTAAATAATCATATCAGACAAACAATCACTTGGCCAGATCATATCATGATTCAATCCAGTCAATTTCAGTAGCAATTGAGATGATGATGTTGTGTATTGATGGCAGTTTGGGAGTCTAATGGGACAGTCTGACCGTTAGCCGACTCTGTGCTTTCGGAGACTTAGAGAATTTCTCACATGTCATTTTAGCTACCAAAAGTGGCAGCTTTCGGCAGCTTAGAGTGCTTTGAAAAATGGCCCAAGCTGCCAAAAGTGAAATTTTAGAGTTTTTTCTAATAAAAGTACAGACTCGTCATTTTTTGAAAAGATAAGTCTAAAATTCATCTTAAAGATATTTAACTCAAGAATAAGAAAAAATCTTTCATCTAATGATCCATCCTATCACCTAATGACCATAACTTGGGAAAATTTATTCCAAGAGACAACTAGACCAGCAAGCCAGGAACTTCATCATGAAACCCACCAATCATAATTGAATCATCAAGTCTCCTACCATTATAGGACATTAACAATAAGGAAACCTCAACCACTGCAACCTTAGTATAGGCACCTTCTATTCAACAGAAGTAGGTCAAAAATATTGAATCCAAGAACAATAATTCCTTCTGCACACATTCATCTCATGTAGCCAGACTGGTTAAAAAGGTCCAACCCTTCAAGCCATAGGTTTGTGACAGCCTTCAACAAGCTAAGACACGCAACTTCTCCAGCAAGGAAAGCAAATCATCAAGGTTCAGATTCAATAAGCGTTTTCCCCTCTCCCATGGGAACTCAATGAAATGGAGATGATTTCTTCCTAAGGAGGGAGGATTGATCTAGGTGGATATCGATGACCACCCACCTATTCCAATTGGCTCAAAACAATTTTCTGGAAACTTACTATTTTTAGCAGTTTTTCAGTTCCTAAACTTCTGGGGCCATTTTGAGGGCCTAAATGAAGTTTTTTTTGGATCGAGCACCTCAATTAAATTCATAGGTTTTGATTTATCCCTCAAAATGAATCTCCTCAATGATACCTTTCCAACGATCTATTGTGTTCCCAAAACAAAGATCGTACTGCAAAGTTATGCCCCTGGGAAGTTGATACACCAAACTACCCAAAACGGGGTTCACAAAACTGTTGGATTTTCATCCTCCGGGGTTAGGGTTTTGGATTTTATTTATGTTAAAAAGGCCTTGGAGACTCATTTTAACAATAATCTTCTTATGAATGTGAGTGGCCGTCACATCTCTTCTCAGAGATAAGCTGCCACAATTCGAGTGAGTCTTTCACTCTCTATTTCTACAGTTTTGTATATTTCGCTCATTAATAGAAATTGTGTATTACTGTATCTCTATGTTTATGGTAGCATCTCTGAAATATGTTTTTGTTATATTATTGTATATATGAAATATCTATGTACATTTCGGTATTATATCTTCGCTCTCATTTCGTGCTGAAAATAATCCAGATCACAAAGATCCTCAAATATCATATATTTGGCTTTACCCCTGAGAATTCCCCCTCCAGAGTCTTGTCCCCCAATATCTTGTGAGGAATCCTGTTATGCACATATAATTCTGTGTTACATGCCTCTTCCCAAAGAAACATAGGCAACTCCTAGTCATGTATCATAGCCCTAGTAGAACCAATGATGGACCAATTCTTTCTTTTCGCAAGCCCATTATGTTGAGGGTTGTATGAGACTATCAACTCCCTCTTGATCCTTGCCTCCTTGTATAAATCCTTTAATTCATTGCAGGTATACTCTCCCCCATTATTGGACCTCAAAACCCTTGATCTTCTTTCCTGCTTAGTTCTCCACTTGAGCCCTGGACTACTGAAACCCACTGAAGACCTCATCCTTGGTCTTCATAAAAATGATTAAAGTTTTCCTAGAAAATTCATCAATGAACGTTTCATAGTATGAAACTTGTTGTAATGATGCTACTAAAATCGGCCCACTCACATATGAATGTATAATATCCAATATCCCCTTGGATCTACTCTCACTGCTTGGAAAAGTATCCTTGGAATTCTTGCCATGTGCACACCCTCTGCACATTCCCTGCTGCTCAAAAATGAACTCTGGAAGACTTGTAACAATCCCCCTTAGAATCGACAATGCTCTGGAATGTAGGTGTCCCAACATATTGTTCCATAGCTCTCATAGGCTATCATTTTCGTGTACCAAAGCTTCAACAAGATTTTCCTACAACCTTTATAAAATTCCCTCTCTAACCCCAATGATCATTGTTGTGTTCGGGGTATCTATCTCTATATGTATGAGTACTTTTCCTCTCTGAAAAGTAATGAAAAAACCCCTATCCTCCATAGATGAGACTGAAAGCAAGTTATTCTTCGGTCCTGGTACGTAAAGCATATCCTAGGCATTAAATGAACCTCCTAACTCAAGATGGAACAAAATTGATCCCTTTCCCTTCACTGCATACTTGGCATCATCACCAAGATCCACATGAACTCTCAAGTACCTCTCTGTCAAAATACTAAATAGCTCCTGTGATTCTATCATATTATGAGATGCACCATTGTCCAAGTACCATGCACTCCTGATGGCTATGTTGATACAAAGGTACAAAACTAGTGAGAAATCCTTCTCAAACTTTGATGCAAACTCATCTAGTTGCATCTGTGTCGATGTTGTTATATGTGTCTTTCCTCTTCCCTTCTTCTTCTCTAGACATTGAGATGCATAATTTCCATTCTTATGACATGAGAAGAACTTGATTTTACTCAATACCTTCTTCTTCCCTGGTTGTGATGATATTCCATTGTCGTTACCCTTCTTGTTGGAATCCTTTCTTTTTCCCTTCCTCGTCTTAATCAAAAGGGTTGATTTCTCATCACTACTTCCATGCTTGCTTCTTTTAGACTCTTCTTGAGTCTCTTCATGGATGCAATCATCCCAAATTCTCTTCCAATCTGAGAGTTTTTCCTAGGCACAGACTCCCTTGACAAATGGTTCCTATGACTTGGTAAAACCATTCATGGCCACAGTCACGAGCTCTACTTCATCCAATTTATCCCCTATGGATACAATATGATCACGTACCTAAGTGATCCTCATGAAATAGATGGAAACATTGTCATATGTAGACATCTGCACATATATGAGTCTATTCCTTAATACCATCTTCCTATTCATGTTAGTTTTATGGAATAATCCTACTAGAGAATCAAACATATCTTTGGTTGTTTTATTCTCAGATAAGTGAGGAATTAGACGATCCTTCACTGAATCCAAGAAAAGCATCTCAACTTTTATATCCTTCTTCTCGTGATTTGCTAAAGCTACCAGATCCGTCGATGGGAAAACTACTTTTTCCACTAACTCCCAAAGGTCATACTCCTTCAACAACAAATAAAATTTTTCTTTCCAAGATAGGAAGTTGGATGTTCCATCTAATTTGTCTTCAACTCTTAGACCTGTTAATCCCATCCCTTAGACCTAATAAACTACCCGATAAATAAAATGTTGTTGAAACTGCCCCTCTACTAACCTATACGACCTTATACACGTTTGTCATCACTGAAACCCATGTATGTACATGACTCTCCTTACTAAAACCCATGTATATGTGAATGCCTCCAATGAAATATGCTTATGTACATGATTGTTCCTTCTGCAACTTGTGTGCAACTTCGTATGACTGCAAAACCCTAGTTCTTCCTCAGTACTGTTGTTTCCTTGAAATCCAATCCTTGATTTCTGACTACTAGTTATGGATCTGAGATCTAACTTTCTCTCAAAGTGACTGCTCTAATACCATGTTGAAATCCCTACTCTAGCACCTAAGTATTTTGTTATCTAGTGATTCCATTTCTATAAATCAAATTAGCAACTCGCAAAACATAATACACTTTATGGAATATTCAACTCAAATAAAGATAGAAGAAGCAATACTGGAAGCCAAAATATCATACACAATACAAAAATATATTCTACCCATCAACTAAGCTTCTCATTCAAATAACTTTAAATTTTACAAGGGCTCTCATACCTGGGAAAATGACCCACAGAGAAATACAGAAAACTATAGACAGTACTTGTAAAATCTCACAACTCTTGATTTACTGTACAACCTTGGTTTTTCACGTTTCTTGATATGTACACGCCTTTCCTTAAGTAAACCCATGTATATGCATCTGTCTCCATTGAAACTTGTGTACATGCACTCAAAGATTGTATGACAACTTTGTATGGTGTGACCCTACTACTGCAACTCCAATCTGTTGAAACCCACTTGTGAATGCCTTTTCTCTACCCTCTCCTTGACCTGATCTCTAGATGGAAGTCCTTATCCACCTATCCAAGATATCCTTGAATCACATTCTTTCGTGATCCAATCCTCTTGAGAAAAAGTCCTTCGTTGCTCTGTCTCAACGTGTTGACGGGCGAAATTGAACGCTCGTCAACTAGAGGAGTGAATACGGTCCGGGGTTGTCTAAATAACCCAAGTCGTTTGGATTAATCCACTCCGACAAGTTTAGCGGCTCTGTTGGCCAATAAAGTCCTAGGAAAGTGAAAAAACTAAACTGAAGAAACTAACTAAGTGAAAAACAGTTGCTGCAACTATATACAAATCTAATATATATTTACAGTTTTTCTGGCTAACAGAATAATAGTTCTACTTATTAAATATACAGTGCATAGATATATTTATATTTCTATTATATGTACAGTATTCACAAATTGCAAATTTTTAATCGAAAACCTGCGAAAATCATATATGAATTGACAACAAAGCTATTGTTCAGTATTTTTTATTTTTTTTTTATAACTTTTATAAACAGGAAATGAAATGACAACTATCTAGCTGATAAATAAGAATAACAATCTGTACTGTGTATCTAAACTACAACAATTCTTATATTAATTAAACTATTAAAATTAAGCTAGCAAACTAACCTGAAATAGCATCTCCTATTCGTCCTGTGCATAACATTTACGTTTGTTGTTTGATGAGGCCAACCCGCACCAGATTTTCCGATACTTCACGTAAACACGAAGCAATAACGCTTTGAATGCTAATGGAAGAACAAGTAAGATATGTGGCGACAACAATTTATCATTTAACAAACGACCACATTAAGATAAATCTGAGTATGACAATTTGTATATAACTGTTCATTGAACAAAGAAGATCAACCTTCTAATTATCAAATGTAAACAGACTGTTTGTTGTATATAAAATGAGAGACATAAAATATGGACACTATTAAAATCCCATCACATCAACCTATAACAAATTATGATATCTAAAGTAGTCAAAAATTTGATTACAAATTGAAATGAACAAAACTTGAACAAAAATATGATAAGTTGAAGCTAAAGCCGTGCAAATATCCACTTTCATTCAAGTTTGAATAATCAAAAATCCAGAGTTTCTGCTCCCAAGCAGCGATGGTCTGTGTTTACAAAAATAATACATATATAAAGGCCACAGGATCAAAACATTCCCTGTGGAAATTATCAAATCTGTTCCAAAAATCGTGGGGAATACAATCTCCCAAATTCCCATTTCTATGAAAAACTAACAGCCTAATCTAAAACCATGTAAATAAATAGCATGTTCAGAGATGCCACTAGCAATCCAATCTCCTTTAAAATTTGTGTGTACCTGTCAATGCACAAGAATACATGATTTTCATATTGTATTTTAGTTGTAAAATCAAAACAATTCAAATTTTCATAACTAGCTACAGAATCTCACGATTCTGTAGCTAGTTATTATTATAAACAAAATCGTGTTGTATCAATTCAATCATAACAGAATTAGATGCAATTTGATCAAACAAATCTTATATGCTAATTCAAAATGAAACAAAATCATCCTAAAATTACTTTTGAAAAAACCATACCTCGAGTTCAGGGATTTGATTTGATCAAGCTATTTTTGAATTGACAATGGCAGTGGCCGCCTCTACATTTTTTAACACAACAGAGCCTGTGGTCTTCTTCCTTTTATCATTAGCTAGCAACCTATCATTTTCTTTGGTTATCAAATTTACACGGTCCTCCAAGGACTTGATTCGGGATTGGAGCAAAGGGACGTCTGTATAAATCGGTCGAGCCACGACTTGCATTCATTGCACTGTGGTTGATCAGGTCGTGTAACTACAGGTGAGGAGCTTATTAATTGACTAGTAGTTCCTCTATCGAGTTTGATCCCAGGGTATTTAGGGTCATCTTTAAGAAATGGCAGGAGGTTCGTCACATAGTCATAGGGCTCGACTGAACAAAGGTCGTGTGAGTATGGATACTCCTCGGTCAGAAACTGTTCGATTTCAGAATCAGAATCTTCACTCAACAGAGTTGGTTGTTGTTCTGTGTTTTCTTTTGGTTTTTTATGAGCACACCGTGAAACCCAACGCGCAGCCTTTTTACTTTTGCAATTGATATCATTGTTACCCTTACCCTTTTTCCCTGCAGACCCTTTAACAGGCTTACCGCCATCTTTTAGGCATGAATCAGGCTGGGTGTCAGTTTGGGTAGGGTTTGGGTAGGTCGAGGGTTCAAGAGAGGGCAAGAGCGTAGGAGGAGGAACGACAGGCCCGATAAGGGTTTCTGTAACAACAGTTTTGTCAACTTATCCAATTTCAGGCCTAGCAAAACCATTTCTCAACAAGAAATCGTCCCAACAATCGCCATTCACCTTCAACTGATAAATCACAATAATTTTAATTAAACAGTGGTGGAAGAGGCTGGAGTCAGCTTTCTCCCTCTTGAAACGTTTAGCCATTTTATATAATCTCCAAAGGAGGAAATGTGGCATATTTAAGGGAAAATCTATGAAAATCATGAGTAGTCATAGGTGGTATAGGAAAACTAGGCCGTATCTACCCTCGCATGTAACAAATTGCTTGATAATAGCCTACAAATCATGCCACCTAGAATTAAGAGTTGTAACTGGCATACCTTTATCGCAACTATTGATTTTCCTTGAGGTAAATAGCAGTGGCCATGGTACTTCGTCAACCTTCAAATTTTTAAACCATCTTTGTCCCTCAGCCGACAGACCAGTGGCTGAGCTAAGGAAATCCTCGTTTACTTCGAGCTGGACATCCCCAATTTTGGCTCTGCACCCATCGAATGTAAGTGCAAATTGTTGAGCGACTGCGAGGTTGAAACCCTCTAACTTCTCAATAAAAACCAACCAACCATTCCTCTCTAGGTCCTCTCGAGCATTATAAAACAACAACAAAGTTTGGACACCATTAGGTTCGATTCACACTATAGGAGCCATAGCTAGTAGCAAAAAATCAATGGGGTAATCGGCGAGAGGGTTTGACAGGGTAGACACAAAACCATTTTCCCGAAGCTTGCCCAACACAAAGCAAAGGCAACCCGAAATGCAAAACAGAGAATTAATGCTCATGCGTGCGAGGATGGTGGATTAGTTCAAGGATATGCAAACAAATCATATCTGGCTGGCAGCTCGGTACATAAAAATCATAACCATTGAGAACCATGATATACATATCCAAAAAATCAATCTGAATGTTAAATAAACAATGGCAATTGCACGATTTAAAAGAAACACCAATATGTCAAATAACCATTGCATCAACGATTTCACCAAAGACACCAATATGTCAAATAACCATTGCATCAACCATTTATAAATCGAAACCATATTAACAATAGTCAAATGCAAAGTGAGTGGTGGTTTGGTACATATGAAATCAAGGTGTGTTTGAGACCGAGTAGTAACCAGGTTCAAGTAGGTTCATGATAAACCAAATGGTCATTTTAATGCAGTCAACATGAATTCCAACTGTAGGTTTTCATGCTTGCAGTCGTGAAAATGAAAATGAAAAGCCGGTATGCAAAAGAGAAAGATAATGGTGTTGTTTTTAAAAAGTTGCGACGAGTATTGAGGGTTCAAAACCTTGTGTAGGCAGCTTGTAAGGAAAAAGATAGGAATTAATACGGTTGCCAACAATGGTGACACACTGGGAGAAGCAGTTATCTCTGCCAAACGAACAAGTCCAGATTAGGATAATGAGAAAAAGTCTAACTCGAAAAAAACCAGAAAATTGTTTGAACATCATCATCAATCATAAAAATTCCAGCTTGTTATTTTAAAAGATGAAAACTGATAACAATATTAACAAAAGTGAGTCACAATATTAAGGATAAAATATCCAATACTATTGATAGAGCCACTATTGCCAGCAGGCGTCCATAGCCTCGACAGGGTTGCCATTTAACCCACTCCAATATCTGTATCCTGCTAGGAAGTTCCAGATCAGAATGAAGAACATTTAAGGTCAAAAGATTACA
Source organism: Picea engelmannii (assembly GCA_009831015.1). Taxonomy (NCBI): domain Eukaryota; kingdom Viridiplantae; phylum Streptophyta; class Pinopsida; order Pinales; family Pinaceae; genus Picea; species Picea engelmannii. Next base: position 43,126 of record ML821107.1, on the reverse strand, counting down.
AATCTGAGAATTTTTGTATACCCGACATTGCTTCGCTGCCAGTGGGCCTATTCAGTACCCTGGCGAAGTTATCTTAGCATCATGCATGCATTTACCCGCTACCAGTAGACCTGTTCAGTATCCCAACGGGTTTACAAGCACTTCCCACAACTCTTTAATGATTTATTTGGTTTTTTAAAGATATATAATTGAGCGGGGTGACGCTGAAAATTATGATATTTTGGACATATTTTAATAAATTACAGACCTTGAGAATTTTTTTTAAACTGTCCTTCATTAAGATCTAGAGATAGTTTGTTAATAAACTGACCTTCAAAGGTAGGGTACATCTTCTGATTTGTTCTCTTAAGGAACAGGGACAGCGTAAGAAGAAATGGATGATCATGAAAAGCTTCAATTACCGATTGAAATCAAGAAACGTCTTTCAGGCAACAAGCTTTGTTCAACATGGATGTAAACTTCAGAGGCATGTCATAATTGATGTTTAAACAAAATTTCAGCAGTCATTTCAGAGGAATTTTTTTTTCTGTTCTCTTAGTCTGAATAGTTCATGATGCAGGTATATGTATTTCAAAAGTAAACACTGATAAGCGTAAGGGAGAAATCAAAACCAAAACAACAAAAAAAATGAAAAGCAAACAAAGGAAAAATATTTACACAGTGTACACAGGGTTGTCATCAAGCGAAATACCTTTTAAGAGCTTGTCCATTCACCGGATAGGTGTCTAGTTGTCCCTCTAGACTCTGTAATCTGGAAGAGCTGGGACCCAATTTCTCAGCAATAAAAAACGGTCCTAGCCATAAGTTCTGAAACTTCGTATGCTCTACCTTTCCCTCATGTGGTTTGCCCCATTTTAGGACAAGGTCACCTACTTCAAAGTTCCTGTCAGAGGTAGAGTTGGAATCAAACCAGATTTTAACCACAAGTTGATGCTGATCTAACTTCCGTTTTTCTTGAGCCCTTACTTCTTCTAGTTTTAATAATGCGTTAATTCGATTCTCCAAAGGGGGGCATTCCTCTTCTTATATTTTCTCTGATAGCTGCAGTGAGGGAGGAAGAATATGTGGTGGTAGAATTGCTTCTCTTCCATAGACGAGAAAGAAGGGAGAGTTACCCACAATAGTTTTCGGGGTTACTCTATCAGCCCAGATTGTGTTTAACAGTGCATTATGCCAATTTTTGTGATTTTCAGATATCGTTCTCTTGATGATTTTAATCAAATTCTTATTAGTTGATTATGCCAATCCATTTCCCTGAGGGTAATAGCTGGCATAATATATTAATTTAATTCCCTTTTCTAGAGCGAACTCACTCATCTCAAGAGACGAAAAATAGGAAGCGTTATCGAATACTAAACAGTCAGGAATACCAAAACGAGTAATAATATTTGAATTTAAAAAGGAAATTACCTGACTGGTATTTACATCTTTTAATGGGGCAACTTCGGACCACCTAGTGAAGTAATCTGTGGCTGTTATGATAAACTTATGTTGCTGTGAGGATGGAGGATTGATCGGACCTATAATATCAAGACCCCACTATTGAAAATGGGAGTCTACTGAGACAGGCTGCAGAGGGAAGGTTGGTTTCTGTATTCGTCCGGATGCTTTTTGACAAATAACACACTTGCGACACAAGGCATGAGCATATTTAAAAAGTGTCGGCCAATAATAACCTGCTCTTAATACTTTATGGGCAGTGGTGTCTCCACCAAAATTCCCACCAACTTCGCCTGCGTGCAATTCTAATAAGACCTTTTCTGCTTCATCTTTCTCAAGACAGCGCATTAGTACTCCATCAAAATTTTGACGAAACAGAATACCATTAATCAACTGAAAAGAGGTAGATTTTAATCTTAACGCTCTTATTTTAGTGGGATCCAAGTGACGGTGGGCTGACCCATGTTCAAGACATAATTTTATATCATCATACTAGGGACTAACAGGGTTTTGTGCACAACATATTGAATTTTGGTTGTGTTGTCCTGGGTTTGACACATCGTTTTCTTCTTGCTTTCCTACCGCTGAGTCAGTGACTAACTTGCATAGCCCTTGGCCTCTCACTATTTGTGCTGGGGTGATTTCTATGTCATACTCTTGTAAGGAGGTGACCCAGTTCGCCCTCTTTTCGCCTAGTTCTTTCTGTACTAACAAATTTCTGACAGCTGGGTACGAGACAATAATTTCCGTTCTAGATTTCAAAAGATAAGATCGGAAGTGCTTTATTGCTTTAAAAATAGCATAGGCTTGTTGATCTACCACTGGGTAATTGAGTTATGTTCCTTTGAAAGCCAAGCTCATAAAGGCAATTGGGATTTCATTGTTTTCAGCATTCTTTTGAGTTAGGACAGTAGCATAGGAGCGGTCAGAAGAAAATGTGTAGAGAGTGAAATCTTGCGAAAAGTCAGAGTTCATCAGAGAAGGAGCGTCTATTATGGCCTTTTTTATTGAATTAAAAGATTGGTTTTCTAAATGTTATTGGATAAATCCGTAAGTGCAGACACTAACCGATCTCCCTAGATCCACCTGGATCTAGAACAAAGCAAGACAGAACATGACTCTTTCCCTAGATTCTAACCATTGAATTAAATAGGAGGCAAGAACAAAGAACATACCTTATTATCGCTTCCTATGGTCTTTATTTCTCCCACTTCGCTCCAGTGCTCTCGTGCAGCCAAGACCAAGACAACACAAACCAACCAAAGTGAAGAAAGCACAATCTATTCAACAGTCAATCTATATATATGATCAAGGAATTATACAATAAAGTGGAATTAGCTTTATGGGAAAGGGACATGCTACTGTATCATATTAATCGAAAGTAAAGATTACAACCTGAGCCTTGATGTCGCAAACTTCCTTTCGATGGCCCTTGGCTCCGACACACACACACTTTCTCACTTACATGAAGAAGATCAACTCTTTTGGATAAACTTGCTGAAGTCTCCAAGCTACTGTTCAAGCTCAATCCTTCACACAATTATTTCACCAATTCTCCAATGAATCTTGCTTAACCTTTTCCATGAGAATTCACTCAATATATAGGAGAGAATGAATTAGTTACTTGGATAAGAATGATCCCAAAATATCAGGGAATCCAGTACTAGGATAACCATTTGAATGCCATCTCATCCTTCTAGAAGATTCTCTTCTAGAAGCATCGAGAATTCATCTTTTTCCTTTCTTTAGAAAGAGTTCGCACCCTAGCAGTTCAACACAGTGAGAACTTCTCGCACCCTGGCTTAAGGCAACCTACGAGAATCATGCATTCTCGCAGGCAAATATACTAGCAGCCTGCGAACAGTCTTCAAAAATGAGTTTTCTGGAAGAGATGAATATAACTTTTTCTCAGGAGAAAGTTCTTATGAAGAGCCTGCATACACCATCATCAATACATCATCACGATGACCAAAATCATGGGTAATAGAATGCCCCCCAAAGTATGAGGTTGGAACCAGTGACAGCCGATAGACTTTGTAAGATGCATGTGTGTGTCGAGAACCAGGAGCACATCTAATCGAAAACCTGCCAACAACCAAGTATCTGTAGAAGATCATATATATCAATTCTGAGGTAGGCATTCCCATACTCAGATCACAAACTAATGACATTATAGAAATGGGTCATGGACACCAATCATACACTGTGGATCCATGCCATCAAAATATATCATAGCCACCGGAATACACTGTGGATCTATGCGAGAAATTTCAAATCAAGACGACATAGCCATGAGACATACACAGTGGATCTATGTGTCATGAATTATGCATACTCCATTGCAACCTAGATCACAAATATGATATCCATGGTCTTCAATCTCGTCACCCAAAGTACAAATCTAACCATGTGATTACATGTGTTGAAGTCGAACATGGTAGAAACCACTTGATTACCAGTCAATGATGGAACCGTTAACAAGTGCGAGGGAAAACACCATTGATGTCAATGACTCCCAAGGTACCATAGTACAATCCATCGAGTGTGAATAACTGAGTTGAAGTCGAACATCCAATGGAATCTTTCGATCAGGGGTTAATGATGTAAACCCACTGTCGAAAACGAGGAAACCTACCATTGAGGCATGGAAGCTCCAAGGTACCAAAGAATTTCTAAGTCTTGATTCCTGATAATGAGCTGAAGTTGATGGAACAAAACTCGTCACAGGAGGGCCTTGATGTATCCCCCATCAATGACACAAAATGAGTAACAGATTTTGAAGGTGAAACAAAGAATTTTGCAAATTGGACCGGACACAGGGAAGGCCGACACGAAAAGAATGGACAACTGTAGATGGTCGACTCAATATAGGTTTCAGATGGACTTCTTTTGAACATATGAACGACACGACCAATGATTTGGCAGCATTGACTCAAAGACGACACATGGAATGACCTTGTAGCAAATTGAATGAGAGACAAATGGATTTCCCAAACCAGCTTCAAATGATGAATAGGGGGTTTCATGTTCAAGAGCGACACTTACTACCAATCAATATGAAGATGAAAACATATCCCTTTCCCAAATTTTCCCCCACCATTTCTGACAAGTACCTATTTATTTTTATGCAAGCTTGAGGAGGATAACATATGCTTGTTGATGTAAGATCATCCTTCAGACAAGTCCCTCAGAGTATTTTTAATGAACCCTAAGAAGGAGTGGTTCGGTCCCATCACGGGTCTGGCAATGTTTGTTTAACGAGTCCAGAGATAGAAAACTCGAAGGTTTTTCATGATTATAGAGTTTGGAAAAACACTTAAAAGAGAACTCTCTCAGTTCATTTTTCATAAAATAGTCTAGATGAGACCGAAAAAGAGATAAATTATCGATCACCAGACGCTTACTTCAAATACTTTATCGAGTGTGAAAATAGCAAGGTCGCTCGGGGATCTTTTCATGTTTAGAGAGTCTGGAAAGAGCTTAAAGAGGACTCCAGGGGGTTCCTTTTTCGTATAACCTTGTTGAGCCCGAAAAAGTGATAAAAGTATGCTCGATCACGTTCTCGTGTATTTACGAGCGCAAGAACAGACAAAAACGACGCTCGAGGTTTTATGTAAAAACCATAAAAAACAATCAAAAACACCCGATAACAAAGAAAAACATGCCCGTATCCCTGTATTTGATCATCAAAGTCATCACGCCTGCAAGAGTTACACTAAACATGACATTAGGGATTAGGATTTAATTGATAAATAATCATAAAAAACCAAAATGATATAGTAAAAGTAAATAAAAGGAGTAAATACTCTTTTTACCAAATCATTTTTACATTTCCACTATTGAGCTCAAAAAACCCCTCTTTTACCCTCCAAGTTCGGCATCAGATTGCAGGAGCTATGAGAGACCATTCAGTGAGCCGTCTGTGACAGTTAGGTAATCTCTTCGTCCTTAACACTTTCATGGTTTAATTTTGTAATTTCATTGGTTAAATTTGCATTTTTAAGTTGATTTTCCAAGCCCTACATGCGCGCTGCCATTCTCGTAGGCAGGCTTCACGGGCCCTGCGAGAATGGGTGATTCTCACAGGTGGCCCATGGGCAACCTGCGAGGTTCTCACACTGTGCACACAGGGCACCTGCGAGAACCACAAAGCTCAAAAAATTTTAAAAAAAATAGCCAATGAATAAGAATCAAATCATGAACAAAGTTGCTAATCTTCTCTTTGTGTTCCTTATGCATATAATTGGCCATCGGAATGGTGTTTGAATGGCGTGAAAGGGAACATGAAGAATACAATGCAATGGTCGAAAATCATCCTCCTACTATCGCTACTTTGAGAGACTGTGGGTTCTTGAAGTACTTTCGCATCCCGGGCATGAGGGCCCAAGTCAGTTTGTTAGAGTACCTGGTGCGTATGTGGGACCCTGATCAACATGTATTTCATGTGGGGGCCCACACACTGTCCTTAGACATTGAGGACATTTACTTTTTGACTGGATTGTCCCGGCGCAGGTACTATGTTAGCCTGACCGATAGCAAAGGTGGTGGGCTACAGATGAGTGAGTATTGTCGTATACACTGCGTTCCCAAGGATGAGAGAAAGAAAGGAAAAGTAGCTATTTGGGGGGTACTATCCTCCGTACTATCCTATTCACCATAGCTCGGATGGCTGGGAGTTCTGCTCCTCACATGGCGTTACAGATTTACTTCCAGTATGCCATCGAGTGTACTGAGCCTCGGGTGTTCAACTGGGCAGATGTTGTGCTTCGCAGTATCAAAAAGCAATTGACTAAATGTAGACGCAATAACCTGAAGCAATTCAGGTATGGATCTTTGTTGGTGTCCTTCTTCCTTGAGAGGGTTCCCATACTGAGACTGTAAGTTGAGTGGAATATACTGGGTCCCAGGGATCCAAGGATGTTGAGATGGTGTCGGCTCATGGCCCGGCATGTAGTAGGATCGATCATCAAGTACGATGATACTTTCTTTGACTGGCTTCAAATCCAGATGTTGATGGTTGATGACTATGCTTATGCTGGGATGGATTTTTGAGGAGATCCAGATTTGGTATTGCTAGAGGATGCTCAGTGGGGGGACCTTGGTAAGAAGTACACACATTTTCTCTTTTTAAATGTTTTTTAATTTTTATCATATTCAAATGTTTTTGTTTTATATGTTCGTCCAAAGACTAATACAAAATCATTTGTTGATAACACAGATGTTGGACCTTACAGACCTCCCGGCACTTCTCCCATCCAGCGGTGAGGAGAGGTAGTGGCGGCACCACAGTATGCTGAGGATTATCAAGTGGTGGAACATAATCTAGAGGGCCTGACTGCAGACATTCCAGACATGACTCTGGAAGAGGTTCCATGACGCGATCAATGTCATATTGTAGGGGTATCAGCATCTATGAGTCGACTGCTCTGTAGGGTTTCTAGGGTAGTCATGTGTTACCATGAATGTCATCCATGAAGTCACTTTGTAGAAGCTATAAGCTTCAATTTTTGACATTTTGGTCTTCGGACAAACTTTTTGTAAAAAACTCTTTTGATCATTATATATACAGACGGCTTATACCGGTTACTTTATATTGTGTGAATTTCGATGTGTTTGATTTATAAATGATTCAAATGTTTGTCCAATACATAATTAGTCAATGCATCTGTTAATGTATTTAGACATCTAGGAATATGTTGATATTCAATGTGATCAAAATAACGTTCCAAGAGGCGAATTCGCAAATACACCTATAACAAAGTAGGACTTCGAATAGAGTAGATATTACTTAACTGTAGTACTACAAGCTGTGAGTCAAGTCGCACAACCAAATGAAGAATTCTGAGCGAGATAGCATCAACCAATAATTCAATAACGACGCTATACTCTGCAATGTTGTTGGTCGCACGGCCGAGGCACACACCTCGTAAAGATACAAGTTCATTTGTTGGGGCATATATTGCCCATGTAGCGGAAGCAAAGTTCTGAGTACTACGGCTAGCGCCATCAGCAAAGCCAATATAGGGTAGCGAAGACTCCGACATCTGGAAATCAAACACAATGTCACATAAGGGTAGAGACCAGATAACGACAAAAGAAAACTATAGTAACACACAAAAAATATGATACATTAAAATACAAGTACTTGTGCACAGATGATTTATGCATAGTACTTCTTCAAGTACAACCCATTCCTGGGTTCACTCAAAGGGATACCATCGTAATCTTCCAACTCATATGCTCCTTTTTCCAAAACTCGGCGAACAATATAAGGACCTCTCCATATGGGTTCAAATTTCCCAGCTCCTAACACATCTCGATCATGTTCATAGAGAAGAACAAGATCACCTTCGGAGAAAATGCGAGGCTTGACATGCTTGTCATATTGAGCCTTGACACATTTCTTCCGGGCTTCTATTATTAGAGTGGCGTCACGTCGAGTTTCATCTAATTTCATAAGATAAAATAGACGTTCTTCTTCAGCAGAAGTGTTGGGTAGGAGTTCAACAGCTAGCTTCAGAGAGGGTATCTCGCATTCGATAGGAAGAATGGCTTCCACACCATATACTAACCGAAAAGGCGTAAACCCAGTAGCGGACTTGATAGATGTCCGGTACGCCCACAATGTCGAAAACAACATTGTGTGCCAACTTGTTTTATGAATCCCTATCATTCGTCGAAGCATAGTTATGAGAACTTTGTTGATTGCTTCGACCTGGCCGTTGGCTTGTGGATAATAGGGTGTTGAGTTATCATGACGAAGACCCAACTTCTCTGTAAGTTCGGACATCATAAAATTCCTAAAGTGGCTACCGTGATCAGTGATGATAGCTTGGGGAACACCAAAATGATCTATAACATGGTTAAAAAGAAACAATGTTGCGATCTTTCCAGTATTGTCGAATGTCGGCATCACCTCAGCCCATTTCGTAAAGTAATCAACAGCTAGAATGATGTAACCATGCCCCCCGGCTGAGTGAGGGTGACATGTCATGAGATCGATGCCCCATTTTGCAAAAGGACCAACTGAGACCACAGGGTGAAGAGGAGCAGGATGTGACTGGATTTTCTGATTGTAGGTCTGGCAGGCATGGCATTTCTGAATGGCAGTAATGCAGTCGTTAAACAAAGAAGGCCAAAAATATCCTACGCGTAAGATCTTCTGGGAAGTAGCATACCCAGACATATGACCACCACATGCTCCTGAATGGAATTCATTCAGAGCTTTCTTGGCTTCGTCGAACATTAGAAAACGTCGAAAAATAGAGTCAATCCCCCGACGGTAAAAAGTATCCCCGAGGATAATGTATTGACGAGCTTGATAGCGTATGCGACGTCGTTCAGTACTAGACAAAGTAGGTCGGAAAGTCTGGGTTTGGAGATATATAATGATATCCCCATACCAAAGATCGTCAGTGCTAATAAGGAAAAGAGATTCATCGGGTAATGAATCAACTGCTACATTTTCCGTTGCAGAATGAGGAAAATTGCATATCAACTCAGCAAAAACTAAAGACTTCTTAGACTTGGCGCGATCGAATTCCAAGTCAAACTCCTAGAGTATCACAATCCATTTGGAGTATTTTCCCCTGAGCAATTGACGTGTCAAAATATGTTGCATAGGGTTGTAATGAGAAATCACTGTAGTCTTTCATGAGAGGATATAGTGCCGGAAGCGTTGGATGGCTTGAACGGCAGCCAAGGCCAGTTTTTTGACATGTTGATACTTGATTTCAATTGGTGTCAGACTTCGACTCAAGTAGTAAATAACATGTTCGTCGTGCGCATCATCCTCTTGGACGAGAACCATGCCAATAGTGTACTCCGAGGCATCAAGATAAAGGAAATAATCGCGACTGTAATCGGGAGGAAAGAGAAGTGGAGCTCGCATGAGGGACAACTTCGAAGCTTCAAAAGCATTGTTGGCAATGGTATTCCAGACGAATTATGAATCTTTCTTTAGTAGCCGCGTAAAACCACGAGTGATCTCGACATAATTAGGGATAAAACGAAGAAGAAATTTTGCTTTCCCCTGCAAACTTTGCAACTGACATAGTGTAGAAGGAGGAGAGAGATTAAGAATCACCTCAACCTTAATAGGATCCACCTGGATCCCTTGACGCGAAACGATAAAACCTAGAAGACGGTCGGATTCTACGCAAAAAACGCATTTATGAGGACTTAAACGTATACGATAGAAACAACAGCGAATGAAAATGGCTCGAAGGTGGGTAGGGTGATCGACTTGGTGCATAGAATGAGCGGGTAAATCGTCCAAATAGGGTTGAACGATGTGCTTGATATCATGAAAAGCATAAGACATAGCACGTTGAAATGTCGCGCCAGCATTCTTAAGACCAAAAGGGAGTTTCCGATAGGCAAAAGTACCCCAAGGACAAATAAAAGCAGTGTTTTCAGATTTTTGTGGTGAGGAATTTCAAAATCATTTGCTGGAGAATCCACAGTTGGTGTCATTTTGTCATCGACATTTCGAATCCGGATCGGGATTCATCATCAGGACTAATCGTCAATTAGAGAGCTAGCTGATCTTAGTCATTAATAGTGTATATGCAGGACAGTAAATAAGATAACCAGGTCGGCTAAATGTAACCCTAATTCGGAGCTAATTAAAAAAATAATAATAATTAATAAATTTAAACGTAACTTTTTAATAGTGAATAATATAAATCATTAATTTTTTTTAATAAATATAAATAATTTAAAGTTTTTAGGGTTAGAAGGAGTTTAATTTTATTATATTACTTAATAGTATTTTGTTTTACATTTTAATTTTTAATAGAGCTTAAGGAACTTAATAAATTAAGATGATTAGTGATAATTATTAATATATCATGAGTGATTTTATAGATGTTGATATCTCTAAATAGGTATAAAGTTCTAGGGTTTTGTAGTATTTGTTTTGTAGTGTTTTTGTTTATAACCTAATAATCTAATGATAATTAGTAATAATAATTAATATAACATAAGTGATTTCTAAATGTTGATATGTCTGACAATGTATATGGGTCTAGGGTTTCTAATGGTTTGTTTAAAAAGTTTTTAAATTTGGTAGCCAATCATGATTAGTGATAATTATTAATATATCATGAGTGATTGTCTCTAAATAGGTATAAAGTTCTAGGGTTTTCTAGTATTTGTTTTGTAGTGTTTTTATTTATAACCTAATAATCTAAAGATAATTGGTAATGAGAAGTATATAGGTCTAGGGTTTCTAATGGTTTGTTTAAAAAGTTTTTAATTTGGTAAGTAAAAAATAAATCTAGGGTTAGATTTAGATTGAATTTTATCTTATTATAATAATTGTTAATATTTCTAACTGAATGTATAATTCTATTATATATTCTAGGGCTTGATTTATGATTCAAGTTTTTAAGTGTTTAGGATGTAATGAATGTTAATATATAAAGTGTCAAAGGATTAGTGTATATATATGGTTTAATTAGTGATAAATATAGTACTAGGTTTTTTAATAAGAATAATGTGGTAGGTAGTACAGGGCTAGTTGGACTTTTACATCTAGTTACCGACTCAAAGGTAGAACATAAACAAGTAAGGAAAAGGAGGAGGAAGGTGTCAAACCTAATTTGATCTGAGAGGGTCTCTAAGTTGGTTGATTAATGGGTGCCAAAAGCTGCTTACTTC